>OZ018387.1:21198009-21413100 GCA_963969525.1 Ontholestes murinus | reverse complement strand
ATATATATATATATATATATATATACAGGGTGGGCCACGAATAACGACCATTAAAAGTTTACGGGGTTCCTGCAGGAGGAAAAATCTGAAAAAATTCAACATTGTACGGTTGATTGCGATCTCCTCATAGAAAATATTTTTGACTTTCTATCACTTCCGGTTGTACCGGAAATGGCTACCAACTTTGTTATTTTAAATGGAACATACTGTATATTATTTTATTTTTAAATTCCTTGTTCGATTGCCTACCTCACCATATGGGTTTATGTCAACTTAACTTTTACAGTTTTTGATTTACAAATTTATTTGTCAAATATTGACCTCAAATAGGCGTTTAGAAAAATGCCTATAACTTCTAATAGGTACAAGATAGACACACGTGCGGCATCATTTTTTGTACCTAATCGAGTCCTCTACAACGGAAAAAAATTGACATGTGTCAATTTTAACAGTTGGTATTTCAAAAATATCAATATTTCAGCGCCCACTTAAAAACATCATATTTCAATTTTTTCAAATGGAATGACCAATATTTTATCTTATATGGTGATTCGCAAGACAATTTGCTACAAAAAAGTATTATACATCACTATATCTAGAGCCAGTAGTTTTTAAGTTATTTCGAAATTTATTTCCTCTCACATTTCAATAATTCCTCTTATATTCACACAGGCACTATAGTAGGGTTCTGTCAATATTTATTGAATCGAATTAGGAAAAATTCGTCCGAATATTATTAAAATGATTAGTTATCCCCAGTTACAACTTACAAATAAAACGGAAGCAAGAAGACTGGAATAAAATAATTTTTAAATAAGTAATTAAATGCAGGAACTGAAAAAAGTTGTCAGAAAAAAAATTATAACAATTGTTCAAAATGATAACCATTAACATGTAAACACTGTGCAGCACGTGTTGGGTCACCCTCTTATGTTGCTCGCCTAATTTTTTCTGAATTAAGATTCCGCGAATGCAGCTCGCACTCTTTCTTCCAATTCTTCTCGGGTATTGTCGGCATTTGCATAAACTTTATTTTTTATACGACCTCAAAGATATATGTGGATTTTCAATTGACACACATGTGATTGGTTTTTCTATTGAAAATACCTTCATGAGAGAAACTTGATTCGTTCGTCCAAATTATATTAATATTAAGCAACAACGACTCACAAAAATCAATCATGTTCTCTGCATCTTGAGAAAATAATTTATATTTATAATTATGCATCCGATACATTTTCCAAATTCTTTGGAGTGGGGTTCTGCTTACTCTCAAATCCTCCTAGCAACCTGATGCGCGTTGATTTGCTTGAAAATAAGTCAAAACATTTACTTGAATTTCCTCATTCTCGATTATTAGCTTTGGTTGATTTTTTTTCTGCGTTTTGTTTTCCAAATAGTAGAAAAATTGACTCCAGTCTTCGAAACTTTTTTCTATCCATCGGCGGTGAGTGTGGATAAGTTTCGTTGAAAGTTTTGCAAGTTCTCTCAACAATTCTGTTGCACTGGCCATATATGACAAATAAATTCATAATTTCTTTATTGGTATAGGTATTCATTTTATTATTACTCGAAAAAAGCGTACACAAATATTAATACGTTGGATTCAACAAATATTGACAGAAGCCTACTATAGTGCCCGTGTAAATAGAACAGGAATACAAATTCTGAGAGGAAACTAATTTCGAATTAACTCAAAAACTACTGGCTCTAGATATAGGGATGTATAATACTTTTTTTGTAGCAAAAGGTCTTGCGAATAACACTTTGAGATAAAATATTGGTCATTCCATTTGAAAAAATTGAAATATGATGTTTTTAAGTAGGCGCTGAAATATTGATATTTTTGAAATACCAACTGTCAAAATTGACACATGTCAATTTTTTTCCTTTGTAGAGGAATCCATTAGGTACAATACAAGATACCGCTCATGTGTCTATCTTGTACCTACTAGAAGTTATAGGCATTTTTCTAAACGCCTATTTGAGGTCAAAATTTGACAAATAAATTTTTAAATCAAAAACTGTAAAAGTTAAGTGGACATAAACCCATATGGAGAGGTAGGCAATCGAACAAGGAATTTAAAAATAAAATAATATACAGTATGTTCCATTTAAAATAACAAAGTTGGTAGCCATTTCCGGTACAACCGGAAGTGATAGAAAGTCAAAAATATTTTCCATGAGGAGATCGCAATCAACCGTACAATGTTGAATTTTTTCAGATTTTTCCTCTTGCAGGAACCCCGAAAACTTTTAACGGTCGTTATTCGTGGCCCACCTTGTATATATAAATGTCTTTGTCATATAAAAAATAATATAGACAATTACGAGAAACGTAATCTCAATAACTATACTCTGAGTTTACCTCAAATTAGGCTAAATAAATCACAATCATCGGATAATTAGTATGACCCAAAATTTTTAAACAAATTAAGTACTAGTCTGAAAAAAATGCCTCTTTTCCCATCATTTAAATCTAGCATTAAAGAATTGCTGTTGAAAATGGCACCATATAGCTTTGAGAATTTTTTTGATTGTAATTTTAATTAGTACGTTATAATTCCCTACCAGATTTTTTTTATTGAAATCGTCATTTGTTTTATATTTATATCAATGTATAAGTAGGGGAAAAATATCCCCGAAATATTGGCTGATAGAATAAAGAGTATTCAGTAAACAATTTCTATTATTGACCGATAACCCACTAAACCTAATATATTACAAATATACGGTCAAGGTATATTTTATTTCTATATATATTATGTACTATTTACCATTTATTACATGTATTCTGACGCATGTAAGACTTAATGTCAAGACATGAAATAAATAAATACATACATACATACAATATTTTCAGTCATTATAATTATTTTGAAATGCTATACATACAGGGTGAGCTTTTTAGATGTTTTCTATATTTATCTATTTCTATGGGGATCTCAGAAACTATAGGAGATAGAAAAATGTGTAGATTTACGAGACGAATTAATTAGGACGATAAATAAAATTCACTTTGTTGTTATCATCACACACGGTTTTTATTATTAGTGACCAGTTTCAACCATTACATGGTCATTTTCAAACTACGTGTGTGATAACAACAAAGTGAATTTTATTTATCGTCCTAATTTTCAAAATGTATCACAAAGTAATGGCTTCAAGCATCAACTATATGAGACGAATTAAATTTCACTTTCTAAGTTTTCAAAAAAGACAAGGTTAACTAGATATTTTGAAAAAAAGTGCCAATTATTATAAATCAATATATCTCGATTATTGTAACAGATAGAAAAAACTGTAAAAGACGCATTTTTAGATAATTTTGCAGATTAATAAAATATATTCAGAAAATTTTTATCGCCATTATTTTCCGAGATATGACGTAAATTTACATATTTTAAATGGACAGTTGGCTATGCCCTCATTCTATAGATGTCACCCACCCACCCAACATATACATATAAACTTTAATTCCTTATCGTCTTGCGATTTCCAATAAAAGTATTTACACAACTTTTTTAATAATACAAATTATAAAGGTAAAATTTATAATTTGATGCATGATGGGTGGGCAGACTTTAAATCTAAATTAGATAAGATAAAGAAATTCATTTACATTTAAAGTTAAATTTTGATGTTGTTTTATTTTTTGGGTTAAATATTTATTATTACATAAATTTTTTGATTATTTTTAGCAGCAAATTCATCAACGAATGGCATTTAAAGTTATCATGTATATGTAGGGTGGGTGGGCGGCCTCTATCCCACCTTCTAATCAGTAAAACATAAGCGAGGGTTTTAGTTAAAAGTTGTAAAATGTTTGGGAAGCCCAAAAATAGTTATTGCCCACTTTTGACCTTGGAGATGTTTGTATATTGGAGGTAAGAATGAAAAGTGGAAACAAAATTAATTTTTTAGAAAGGAAGCCAAATTGTTAATCTGTGATGGATTTGTTTTATAAGGGATTCGAAAAGTTTGTTTATAACAGAAAGACGTGTAATGGGTAAGAAACATGTATGGGGTAATTTTCGGGTTTGGAAATACATACGATAATACCTTGTTTCCATTCGGGAGGTAAATATTGTTGGGAATAACCGAAACTAAGAATTTTTAAAATAAAGAAGTGTATATGCAATCAAAACGTTTGCCATCTAATAATTTGGTTGAACAAGTGTTTGTTATGGTAGAAAATAATGTAATCATTGGATCAACTTATATACCACCTGGTTCACTTTTAAGCCAATATGAAAACCATTGTTCAGCAATTGATATGTTATGTGATATGTATCCAAATAGTAAATATATATTTTGTGGTGACCACAATATACCAAATGCTCTCTGGTGATAATGTGTTGCTGTATACCAATGTTTGTCCACTTGGACAGACAATTGCTGAGTCATTAGAAATCCATAATATTCGGCAGATAAATAAGATACCTAACATCAGAGGAGTACTATTGGATCTTGTATTTTCTAATTCAGAACACATTACTATTGCCCGTTCCGACGACCCTCTATTTGGTTCGAGTCTTCATCATATTAGTTATAGTTCAAAAACATCAATTAAGGATACCAGCAACCAGATAAACATGGAGGATATAATTTATGACTTTAAAAAAGCTGACTATGAGAAAATTAACAATTATCCGAGAAGAATTTTTGGCAGAGTATAATATCAAATATCTATTGAATCGTCAAGGTATAGGAGTATTGTCAAAAGTAACGTACCAATCAATTATCGACTGATTTTAGTAATTTTGTAATTATCTCAAGCTAATCAATCAAATCTTAAAATGTTTCCTTTACAACCGTTTCTATTTTTTTGTAAAATTCAATTTCATCTATCTAATTTTCAAAAGTCTCACTATTTGTGATATTTGAATGAAAGTTCGAAAAAGTTAAATCAGATGAAATAATTCTATAATAATTATCAGGAAGAAAAAATGCTAGAAAATTTTCTAAAAATATTCTAAGAAAGAAAAATTTCTAGAAAATAGTGGATAAGTAAGGTAAGTAGTCAATATGAAAAAAAAAAATAAGTAGAGAAATATTTTTTATTTGATCAAAGAATTTTGTTTTTAAACACATCTTTCTGTAAGAAATATTCAGATTGGTGAATTATTTATTTTTTTTGTAAAAATGCAGATAGATTTGATAAATAACTGTATAGTTACAAATTTTGTCAGCATGCTGAAGGACCGAATTCACTTGCATTAAATGTTCTTCCATTCAGACCTATGTCTTCTCTCCTCCACTGTTCCAAACGATCAAGCATTGGATACTTATTTTTTTTTAGCATTTAGATGCTTATTAAAATATCTTGTTCTGTCGATGTTCTTAGACTTTATAATAAAAAAATCTGCATTTCGTAAATTTTCTTTGAAGTTTTTAGAATTTTTTAGAAAATTTTTTTTAATATTGTGAGATTCTTGCCGGTTTACACATTTCTTTTCAGTATTCTCGAATTTTCCTTCATTTCTTCTTATACATTGCTAATTTTTTTGAGGGCATTTTTGTAAGTAAATTTCAATTAGTTTGAAGGTGTATTATACACCATTTTACCTTTCAGATTTGTAGTTTAGGAAATTTCAAGTATTTTTTTTCCGGTTTTTGGAATATTTCAGCAATGTATGTCGTAAACTTTCTTCAGTAAATTTGCTTCCAAGTTGCTAAAATTTTCAAGAATGTTCCAACAATTTCTCTTCCGGTTTTTTATAAATTGGGAGCAATTTGTTTTATTTTTTCTACTTTACCTCGTCGTAAATTGTTTATAATTTTTGAAGATAAATGGGAAAAAGTGTGATGACTTGCTGAAAAATTACTTCCAAGAAAGATTGCTTGAAAATTCTGAACCATTTTAAGTAAATTCTAGGAATCCGAAAAAAAACCTCCTGCTGTAATGATTCTTATAGTACAGAAACTATTAGAAAATACAAAGAGATTCAGGAACAACTAAAGTACCCTGCTTTTAAATTAAAAATTATTAACCTCCTAATAGACAATAAACTATAATTAAACCTTCAGCTAAAGAAAAGTTTCCGTCATATTTCCGAAAATTATGTCAACAAAAATTCTGAATATATTTTATTAATCTGCATAAAATTATCTACAACTTTGTCTTTTATGATTTTGTTCAATGTATAATAATCGAGATATATTGAATTGAAAAAAAGTGAAACTTTTTTACTTTTTTCAAAATATCTAGTTATTCTTGACTTTTTTGAAAACCAAGTGTCATTTTATTCATCTCTTAAAACTACACATCTTTCCCCATTTAACCGTTTTATATCTTTTATAGTGTCCGAGATACCCATAGAAAACATTTAAGAAACTCACCCTGAATATATTTTCTCATTAAATTTTAATAAATAGTATGTATTTCGGAAAGTCGTTTTTCGCCGTAATCACCGAAGTATTTTATTTACTATGTATTTTATGTAATTTTACTAAATTTAAATAATTATTTAATTTTAAGAATTGTAGTTTCTGAGGTGGAAAATCCACGCGGAGCTATTATTTTATGATTCTGCATTTTCAGTTTAAACAGTTCACACAATATTTCACATATTCACTCTTTATATCCAGAGTGCACGCCAAATCCCCGTAAATATTCCCATGTTTAGCGTGCAAGGGGGATATATTGAAAGACTATTTCCTGTGGAAATGTAATCCGTTCGTGCGATTTTGGTATAATTTATTGTTTTAAAACGAGGAACATTCTTTAAGATGTTTAGATAGGAAGTAATATTTTTAAGTAAACTTAATCTATAATATAAGTTAACACTTTTTACAAAGATTTCTTTGATTTTAAGGAATACCACTCGAAAATTGTTTTTTTGATAACAAAACTCATACATCCCATAATTTATCATTGTTGATATTAGACATCCCATAATTTACCTTTATTGACATCAAAACTAAATTTCGTAATTTCCAAATATAATAAATACAAATAATTCTTCTATTCAGTACGTAATATTTAGACTATTACAAAGATTATATTCATCTATAGTTTTATTTTTAACATAATTTGCTCTTCAAACCACGTGCTAATTATATTTTTGATTGGATATTATGGTAACGAACACTGCTCCTTAAATTAACTAACAACTTATGATTATGCTTTTAATACCGCTATAAAAATATCCCTAATCTAAATACGATATCAACCTGGCATAATTAAAACACTAACGGTCTATTAAAGTATAACCATAACCATTAAGAAAATTGCCGATGGCATTAATAATATCATTCAGATCCTTTCTACTTAAGGCATCAAAAATATTTTCATCTACTATTATGGCCGCCATCTATTATACAGTGCGCCTGTTTCCTGTCTCATTATCGCTCTTTATATTGATTTGCTCGAAAAAAACTCGTCGTCTAGGCGCGAATAAATTGCCCACGCAATCGACTGGAAAGATGATACTGTCGCTGCTCCGGGGGCGGCGAGAAAAAATTACGATATTGGAATATTACATAAGGCCAGGCGGACCGACGAATCCAGACGAAAAACTGCACTCACCTGAAACAATACAAAAATAATATTAATAATGCAATAAATTAAAATTAGTTTTAAATCAAGATCAACGTGTTTTAAATTGGAATCAATTGAAATTCTTGTGAGTATGATGAAATTTGACTTTGATTTTTTTCAAAATTTTCATAGTTTAAACTCAAGGTTTTTCAGTAAATCCAACTTTTAGTAGAAATTTATATAATGTAGGTTTTAGATTAAATTTAATTAACTTGGCTTGTTTCACAAATTAATCAATCCTACGTTAATATAATGTTGCACAAAGTGATTAATAAGAAACAAGTAAATGATATATTTTATATATCTATTATTAATTATAACTAAAATTATTATGTAACATGATTAATATAATTAATAAGAAACATGATATATATGTATATGATATATTTTATATATTTAATTTTAATTATAGCTAAAATTATTATGTAACATGATTAATATAATATTGTTTGGAAATCTATTAGTATGAGTATTTAAGTAAAATACATAGTTAAATTATTTGTAATTTATACCAAATATTATTTACTAGTCGCATTTATAAACAGCAATCAATTTTATATAAACTACACTGTAAAATAAATGTATTTGCTTTATTTTGTTTTATTTGCCGAACACAATTTTACATAAATAATAACACATTTGTATTTCAATAATCAACATTTAAATTTACATGAATAGTTTACAACAATTTTAGATATTTATTATACAAAAATATAATCCTGAATAATCTCTAATGATTCACAAAAAATGAACAAATTAATACACAGGATTTACAATAATTAAATTACTTTCTTATATATACATATATTGAAAGTAATAAAATATATAAATTTTGAAAGATTTCATATTTTTCGAGTTAAATTTTTTCCTTGAAAATAATGATCAGGACCGAAGTCCATTGATCTCTCACACAAATCCGCCTCTGGTTTTCACTTCCATCTCCTCATAATGCGAACGATAAATTTCCGACTTTTTTTCCCGATCCCTGAGAAAGGAGCGAAAAAAAAACGGCGCGAATCTATAATAACGCGCGCGCTTTGTGCGGAAAAAGCTGTGAGAAAGAAGAGCGCTTTTTTTTACACAAAGAAGCGATAAATTCGCAACCAACCCGCTTTTCGAGAGTGGGATTTAATTAAATTACGAGCAAATACGGATCATTACAACATGTAAATACGATTTCGCTACGAGCTGCAATCAACTAACATAAACAACGATTTCATTACAGCGACAAAAGTGATCCATATGCCCGTGGAAGCTCGCGCTTTTAAATAAAAAAAGGGACTCTTAATGTATTTCTTTTTTCCAGAGGCGAGGGGGAGGGCCTTTTCGCTTTGAAGTGGAGACGTGAATCGGGGATTATCGAGCACCTAATCCTCGAGGATTTTAAATCATTCCCCTCCAACCAAAGCGCCCTTTGTCGAGATAAAGCTATTGTTGAATATTATCCACACCCGCAATTTGTTGCAAATATTGCAGTCAGATGCACTGATAACGAGCCGGGAGTTATTTTTCAGCGTCCCTTTGTTATGTTAACCAAGCCGCGGGCGATAATGTCTTACTTTACTGCAGGAAGGGGTTGATTAATGCAGCGCCGTGAATTCCGCATCGTCGTGTGGAATTTTCGAGTGAAAATTGTGTGTGAAATGGGGAAAAATTGATGCGGTTTAAAATAATACCCTTTCTCTCTCTCTAACACTCTGAAAGTGCTAACATTAAATGCGAGGTTTATGGGGAAGGCAATGGCCGTGGCCTGATGATAAAAATCACGAAATTTATTTTTTATGATCTGTAATAACATTTTGTATATTATATATTTAATATATGAAGAATATAAATGGTTTTATTATCGCATTTCTCCCCAAAGTTAAAAGTTTTTGCTTCCTTTATTTTTAATAATAATTTATTATAATTGAAATAAAGAATTGAATTTGTGGATAATAAAAATATATATTATTAAGTATGTTAAAGTAATATTAAAGCGATTTTATTTATTCATTATTTAATATTACTGTATTTATCATGATATATCAATTTGAAATCTATCAATTAGTTATACTAGTGATTAATGTACTGGTATTTAATTTCGCTGCTCTAATTATATTTCCTTTAGCAACTTCCTGCACGAGCAGTAGAACATCAAGGAAGTTTTATTGGAATTTCACCGCCGCCCTGAATTTTAATACATGTGTGGGCATATCGATTGCGAACTTCATTTCAAATCTGTCCCAAGATTTATGGCGTCTGTTAGGAGTATTGCCGCGCCCGGGGGTTAAATTGCGCATATTTAAGCGCAAATGTTACGTGAAATGCGCAATAAAACTAATAGTTAGAAAGCTGCGGTCCACGCCATTTACCCCACAGAATTATTGCAGAAATACCGAACAGAAAAAGTATCAATCTTCGCCCCGTTGACTGTCGCGGCGCTCGAAGGCAATTTACCCAGATGCGCGACTTTTAATTTCCCCTTCCAGCGAATTAAAAATAAATAGCTGCAGCGTCGCCGTCCCGGCCGTGATCGATGGCGGCGAAAAATCCGAAGAAAATTACATTCGAATTAATAAGTAGCGCTGTAAATTACTTCCAGCGTCGTCCGATCTCGAATAAATTGAATCCGGCAATGATTTATGTTGATATGACGCGCGCCTTTCAGCCCGGCGCATCCGCCAGAATTTCCAGTGTAACATTTCATTTGATAGAAGCCGGCTGGCATTATCGTTATTAAAACACGACGATCTGCAATATTCCGGTCTCCGTACACGATCTCCACTTTTACGGTTTTCCATTTATCTTTATTGTTGCGGGAAAAATATTTTTATTTAATGGTTTTACGTTGAGTAAAGTTTGCATTATATTACATTGCGGTATTGTTACGGCAAACATACATATGTACGTGCATCGATGGGAAATAATGAAAAGGAAATAATGCGGGGAAATTGATACTATGTACTGTCAAAAAACATGCGTCGTCATATGCGATACATACAATGGATACTCGATTGCATATTTGATATCAATACTCGTTTTGTTTACATTTTGAAATATGTAATTTTTCTTTCTGCTTATTACTTTATTTTTATTAAAATATTTTTGTGCATATTTATTATAATTATGCAAATATTAGGGATTTTAAGAAACTGGTAAAAATTAAAAGGCATGAAGGTTAAATAGCGTATATTAACGCACACGTTTGTTATAAAATCAGAATAAATAACGACGTGGCAAACAGATATTAAAATCATATCTTACCACCACAATAAAAATCAATATTATAAACATCTAATTCCACGTTAGTGATGAACATGGTGCTCCTAGTGAAAATAATAACATTAAAGTGTTCTAATGACATAATGAAACCAGTGGGATAATCATCACACAATTTATGTTTTCGAAAAAAGGTCTATTTATGTATACATTTTTAAATATAATTATGAAGAATTAAATAAATTTCTGGAAAATCCAAGATTTTTTTAATGAAAACTTTCTAAAAATAAAAAAAAATACACTGAAAAACTGTAGAAATATCGTGAAAATGTTTCTACAAAATTTCCAAATTATAGATTAAATTTATCATAAAAACTCTGAGTATAAATATTATAAAAATTTTCTGAAGAAAAGAAGAAAATTTTCTAGAAATTATTCTAAAAAAACGGTCAAAACTGGGAAAGAGATGCTGAAAAATGTAAAAATCTCATGAAAAATTTCTAAAAATTCCCATGGAATGGAACATTATTAAAAACTTTAGAAAAATTCTCATAGAATAAAATAAATTACTCGAAGAAATGAAGATAATTGCTAGATATTACTAGAATTTTTAGAAATGGTATATAGAAAAAGAATGAAGAATTAATTTAAATTAAATAGGTGATTTGAAAAATTGTAGAAATTACGAGACAAGCTTTTCAAAAAATTCTGAGATATTTAATAACATTTATTATAAACTTTAGGAAAACGTTATGATTAACTCTCAAAAAAATAGAAAAGATATTGCTGGAAAAAATATTAGAATTATTCAAAAGTAGTTTGTAGAAAACTATGGAAATAAAGCAGGTAGGTTGGACGGAATTGTAAAAATTTCCTGCATAATGGAAGAAAAATTTGTGGAACTTGCTAGCAATTTTTAATGATTTTTTTGACCAAAAAGAGTAATAAAACTTGGAGAAATTAATTTTAATCAAATAAGAGGAAAACCACAAATATATTTAAGCAGTAAGGTCGAAAAGTTATTATCTTAATTTAGGGGAAATACTGGGGAAATACAAAAAAATCCAATTTGGAGGAAAAATATATCTAAAATTCCGGCAAAAAGTGAGAAATTGGAGAAAATAAAAGAAAAAAACTCCTGCAATTTGCTGATGATACTGCCCTAATTACCCATGCTCCCATGTTACCAAAAGCCCTCCAATTCCTTCAAGAGCTAATTGACTCCCTTCAAAACTGGTTTGCAAAATGGCGTATTAAAATCAATCCCCATAAATCACAGCTCCTAATTCCATACCACCGCACCAATAATTCTCCCTACAACATCTCAATTTCCCAAACTACTATCCCCCCCTCAAATTCCGTTAAATACCTAGGCATACCCATAGTCTCCAAAATCAATTTCAAAAAACACACAGCTATAAATAAAAACAATATAAAAATTAGGGCAAAATATTTTAGATGTTTAACTTATAGAAATAATGGCATCACTGGTAAAACAGCAGTTAAAATATACAAAATGACTTGCCGCCCATTACTGGACTATGGTTGTGCCCTCTATCCCAATCCCAGCAACCCAACCTACCGTAATATTCAAGTTAGCGAGCGAGCATCCCTCCGTACCCTAACAAAACTTCGGCATCCTCTAAATCCTTTACATAATCCTTCCAACCAACTCCTATATGATACAACCTTAGTTATCCCCATTCAAGAACGCCTTCGATTCCTATCAGAAAAATTCTCCAAAAATCCTTTCAACTTCCACATATTATCTCTCTACTGTCTTCCTAGAAACCCTAACATAATCCCTAAATTTAAAAACCTACATTCTACCATTTTCGATTTCATTTCATCACTTTGACTAGAAAAAACAAGGCTCTGGTCGATAGTCTTTTGACAGATTAACATAATAACACTTCATTCATCATTTATTTATTATTTTAATATTGTACATATTTGTCAATAAAGATGTATATATATATATATATAATATATATAAAAGAAAAATTTTAGAAGTCTCGAAGGGAAATTTCTTGAAACATTTTAGAATTTATTGAAGAGTAGTTTCTTAAAATAATTGTGAAAAAATTGGGATGCAGAAGAATATAAAATTCGCAAAAAACTCTCTGGATAGAATTGATTTAAAAAAATTGTAAGAATAGCAGAAGAAATAATAAAATACTGTTGAAAAATAAAAGAGAATTGCTGGAAATTACAAGAATATATAAAAATTGTTTCCAGAAATAGGAAAAAATAAGAAGTAATTTAAATTAAGTAAGTGATACTGTAGAATTTGTAGAAATTTCAATAAAAAAAACAATTTTAAGAAATTCCAAACTACTAGCAAAATTTGATATAAACTTTAGGAAAATATTATAATTAACTCTCAAAAAATAGAAAATAAATTTCTGGAAAATATTAGAAATAATAAATATCGAAAAACGGACTTCCTCCAAAACACAAAAGACCCCATGACAAAAACCTTAATCACCGATTAACAAAAAATTGCTGTCACATTTGCTAGTTATTTTGAAGACTATTTTACTCTGACAGTTAATAATACATATGACAATGACTTTTTCATACAAGTAAGCTCCTAGTATAAATCCTTCAAATCACTACCCTACATACTCCTGATGCTATAACAGAGGTAGAGTACTTTCACAAAGGTAAACAACATAATTCCTAGAAGTATCCTGAAATCCCTTCCTGACAATATCCATAAATACATTATATTAATATTTAACCACATTTACCAGTCCCAAATTATTCGCCAGGAGTGGAAGCGGCGTATAATAACTTGAATTCAAAAATCTGGACACGACGCTTTAAAAGTGTCGTCTCATCACCTTGCAATTTGGCTTCCTTAAACACCGCTCCACTTCTTTACCATTAACTTTAAATCCTTACTTCAAATTTTCAATCACTACACCTCGAAAACCAAAAGTCCGCCATAGTCTTTCTAGACATTCGCAAGGTGTTTGACTCTATTGGGCATTGAGGTTTGCTGTTCAAATGCCATTTTCTAAAAAACCTATCTCCTTAATTCAATTGATAACTTCCTCTTGTTTAGTCTTCTTCAGGTAAAAGTAAAATATACCTTATCCAATTATTTTGTTCCCCAACAAGATGTTCCCCAAGGTTCTTCCTTATCCCCCTCCTTTATAATATTAATGTATACGACCTTTATAATCCCGACCCCCTCTATCGCAACCCACGCCAAAACACCCAGATATCACCATTTATCAATTCATCTCATCAGTTCATAATGACATTAAGAATCATAACCTTTGAATGACACAAGACAGTTAATTTTATAATCTTAAGTCTGCTATTTCATTGTATATACATACACACATACTGTAATATTTACTTCTAATAATAAAGATGTGTTTTCTCTCTGGAAGAAAAATTGGTGAAAATTATTAGAATTTTTAAATAAATTTTCCAACGATCTAAAATATGCAAAAAGTTTAAAAGTTTTGTTAAGAAAGAAGTCCAAGGAATGAAAGAATAAATGAAGAATTAATTTGAATAAAATAAGAGCAATCATATTTTCTAATGATGTCGAAAAAAAATTGAGAATTGCTGTAAAATTATAGAATATCCGAATTCTCGCAGTTTGGAAGAACGTTAACTGAAATATAAAAAGGCAAGAAGCAATTTGTAGGAAAAACACTAAAAATTTACGATAAAATAAAACAAGAAATTGTAGAAATTAAAAAAAAAATATATATACAGGGTGTCCCATTTTAATCCGCCAGTAGCGATAATTCTGAAACATTGCATTGAATCAAAAAGTGTTCCAAATGAAAAGTTAATGGTTCTGAGGGGGACATCTGATGCCGAAGACTTTGCCCCCCCCAGCCCCCCAAGGGGGGCGGCAACAGGGGCAACTTTAAAATCTTAAATGGAAACCCCTATTTTTTATTGCAGATTCTGATAGAGGGTTAAAAAGTATGTAAGTTTTATCCGAAACATTTTTTTTATTGGTCGAGAGATGGCGCTGCAAATGTAAAAGTTAGGTTTTTTGTCAATTAAATTGCGAAAATCGTCACGTAATTAACTGTTATTACTTAAGACTTACTCACAACCTTACAAGGTTGTTTTTTTCTCAGCCTGCCCAAATACTACCCCCCCCCCCCCCCCTTACAAAGACGTAAAGTACTCAAAAATAGCGATTGAGCACTTCTTTTTCAAATTAAATAATGGTAAAATAATTCAAAAAAGAATGTCATTTTTTTTTCAAACAGTGTTTGACCTGGCCCCCCACATAGCTTCCTAAATCCATCGGTCGGATTTACGTCTCGTGTGTGTATGCGTCAGTGTTCCTGTCCGTGTTTGTTTGTGTGTGTGACTCTGTGTGTGGCTGTGTGTTTGACTGTGTGTTTGGCTGTGTGTTTGGCTGTGTGTTTGTTTGTGTGTTTGTCTGTGTGTTTGTCTGTTTGGTTGTCGTATATTACATGGGCATTTGAGTGTGCGTGTTCATGCGTGTGCGTGTGTGTGAGTTCGTCGCCGTTGCAATTCACAAGAACTGCTCGAAATTGTGTCCCTGATGGTCTCGACACAATCGTATTCGTTTGGCGAAATTCTCTACGCAGGCCCGCAACGTATTTGGAGATATTTCATGACAGGCATTAGTTATCCGCACCATCATGTTCTCGCGCGTGGTTGGAGGATCGCGGAAGACGACGTCTTTCAGGTAACCCCAAAGGAAGAAATCAGGCGATGTCAAGTCCGGAGATCGGGGTGGCCAAACAATAGGTCCTCCGCGACCAATCCATTGCGCTGGAAACTGCTCATCCAAATGTTGTCCGCACGAGCGTAGTGTGGTGGGGCACCGTCCTGCTGGAACCACATCGTCCTCCGGGTACGCAAATCGACTTCTTCTAGCAGCACAGGAAGATCGTTCTGGAGAAATTCCAGATACCTCGCGCCATTTAACGTCCTGTCGAAGAAGAATGGTCCGATTATCTGCGAGCCGAGAAATCCACACCACACGTTGACACTCCATCGCTGCTGTGCGTTTACTTGTTGAACCCAGTGGGGGTTTTCAGCACTCCAATAATGGGCATTGTGGATGTTGACAAATCCGGTATTCTGGAAAGTGCACTCGTCGGAGAACAGGACTCGGTGGAAGAATAAACGGTCGCGGTCGATCTGCTGCAAAGCCTAGTTGCAGAAACCCACACGATTGGCGAAATCATTTCCATGAAGTTCTACTGCATTGGTGTAATTGTTCAGCGACTCTCCAATGACTTTTAGGATGTCCACAATTTCGGTCGGTAAGTAGTCCATGATTACTCAACGACTTGGCTTTGCGTACTAAACTCATTTTTAAAAACTAAATTTAAAAAAGGAACGAAAATTTAAAAAAATCCAAGAAATCTTTTTTGAATGTAAATAAAGTGCGACGTTAAAAATGTACAATTTATGGACGTCCGATATGGGGGGCCAGGTCAAACACTGTTTGAAAAAAAAATGACATTCTTTTTTGAATTATTTTACCATTATTTAATTTTGAAAAAGAAGTACTCAATCGCTATTTTTGAGTACTTTACGTCTTTGTAGGGGGGTGGCGGGGGTAGTATTTGGGCATGCTGAGAAAAAAACAACCTTGTAAGGTTGTGAGTAAGTCTAAAGTAATAATAACAGTTAATTACGTGACGATTTTCGCAATTTAATTGACAAAAAACCTAACTTTTACATTTGCAGCGCCATCTCTCCACCAATAAAAAAATGTTTCGGATAAAACTTACATACTTTTTAACCCTCTATCAGAATCTGCAATAAAAAATAGGGGTTTCCATTTAAGATTTTAAAGTTGCCCCCTGTTCCCGCCCCCCTTGGGGGGCTGGGGGGGCAAAGTCTACGGCATCAGATGTCCCCCTCAAAACCATTAACTTTTCATTTGGAACACTTTTTGATTCAATGCTATGTTTCAGAATTATCGCTACTGGCGGATTAAAATGGGACACCCAGTATATATATACACGCCGGTGGTGGCGCATCGGTTACGGCCCCGAACTGTCGTGAAGCAACGTTGATTCGGGTCAGTAGTCGGATGGGTGACCGGTACCATTCACCATTGGGATACAATTAATGGTGCTTTAGAGTGACGGGGGCGATCCTTTAAAGTAACAAGCTCATTTACACACACACAAATACACACATGACACATGGCGGAAGGACCACGTGGTAGATAGCCTAACACTACTACTACTAAAAAAAAATAAGAAATTTCCCATTAATTTTAGAATTTAGTCGAAAAGTTTATAAAAAAAAGCATGAGCATTAAAGTTGAAAAATTAAAAAATCTCAAAGGAAAGTTTCTAAAAATTTATCAAAATAGGAGTGAAATTTGAATTAAATAAGAGTATAAATAATTTAAATACATTTTCATATGACGTCGAAAAATATTGAGAAATGCTGAAAAATTATGGAACCTCTGAATACAATTCTCTCATTCTGAAAAACAAAATCACAAAAAAAGCAAGAAATTGTGATAAAAAAACAAATTTTAGAAAGGAAATTTCTAGAAATTTTTAATTTTTAAAGAGAAGTGAATATATGACAAAATTCTCCTGCCCCATTTTCTAAAAAAAATCCAAGATATTGAATGGAATTTAATTAAAACTTAAAAATATTAAGATAAAATAAAATGAGAAATGATACAACATTCTCAAAAAATAGAAGAGAAATTGCTGGAAATTACCAGAAAAGAAATATCCAGAATATGAAGCAGTTTAAATTAAATCTTCATCTTCTGTAGGTGTCTCTTCTAGCGGAGGTTAGTGAATATTTCAGCATATGATTTCCTATCTGTTGTTGCTCAGATATTCAAATCCCATCCCTGTTCAGTTCTAATGTTCCAGAGCCACGACATTAAATATAAATTAATAGGAGATGCTAAAAAATTGTTCAAAGTGATAACTTAAAAAAAAAAAAAGAATAGACATTAATTTGGTTGTTTGAGTACGTGAAAATGTTGATATGAGTAAAACACAGTTTGGCACTTTTTTCACTTGTTTTATTAAATGCTAGATGTACATTTCGGTTACAATGTAACCATTATTAATAGCAAACAGTTTGCTATTGATAATGGTTACATTGTAACCGAAATGTACATCTAGCATTTAATAAAACAAGTGAAAAAAGTGCCAAACTGTGTTTTACTCAGAATAAACATTGATGGAAAGAAGTCTTTATATTTATAAGCTTCGTTATTCCTACTAGAGTTTGAGTGGAAGAACACTTTTTGATTGTGGACTTCGCCCGTGCATCTTTCGCCCAAAATTTGACGTAGGTTTTTTTGTAATGGTTTTGTTGTATATGTAATTTTCAAGAAAGGAATCCAGAGATATATAAATAAATAAATAAAATATGATAAATAAATACTAAATTAAAAACATTAAAAACATACAAACATTTTGGCGTAGTTCACTACATCTCAATGAACATTCACTTAACCCAAATCCTTCCACAAATAATTGATAGCCTTTGGTTGCTTCTAGATTCATTTTTGATTATCAATTCGGTACATTTTATAAAAAGAAGCTAGTTTCTAAAAATCTCTGAAAATGAAGCAGAGAAGTTGGATGAATTAAGATTAATTAACTGCTAATCTATTTCAAGGAATAAAAATGCAACCCCACTGACTAATTTAACGGTCCTAAATCAATTATCTAAAACAATTTGAGCATGTAAAAAAGGCTATGTTACTGAGGAATGTCCAAACGCATAATGAACATGTTTCTTTTTAAAGATTAAAGATTTATTTATAATTACCTACATTTACAAAAAATAAATTACAAATTTGATAAATATGTAATTTTTTTGTATCTGCAATCACTCATGATGTTTTTCTCCCTCATTCCTCGCCTCGGGATTTGCGGGTGTGGTGTCCCATCTCGTGCTAACGGTATTGAGGGATGGTTTGTTTTTTTTTCTTTTTGTTTGTTTCATGATTTTATATTAGTTGGTTGTTTATAATGCTGAAATCCGCTGTTGTAATGAAAATTTACAGAAATTTAAAACATCTAGCTTATTTAACAGGACTTGAATCCTTCTTGTATGACTTTCTCATTTATCACTTGGTAAAACATTTTGAACTATTACTGGTGAAGGTTTAAATTAAATTTCACAAAAAATGTGATACAAACCAAGTAAAATTTAATTTAAACCTTCATCAGTAATAGGACTTAAATACGCTGACAAAAACAAGAGTCTATTAGAAATATTAAGTGCGCAGACATTCCTAAAATGACTTAAAAGATAGAAGAACACAATGTGCTCGACCACCTAAACTAGTCGATGGATTAGCTCGTATGCTTAAGAGAGAAGTTACATGATTTTAGTCATTAAAATAAGTCAAATAAAAAACTAAAATATGCTTTATTCAAGCATTATAATTATACGATACTAGAGATGGTATTCTGAAGAAGTATAGATGGTATATAATCTTGGGTTTGAGTGGAAGATCCTTCGATGAAGAAAACTCCGCAGGTACTCCTTTTGACTAAAATTTTAAGTATATTTTCATATTTTGTAATATAAATCTTGTCTTATTTTGTTAAAAGGGAGTACAAAGATATAAATAAATAACGACATACGACAAATCTATTATATTGCGTTAAGTTTTCTAAATTTGAATGAATCTTCAGAATTTTATGTTTTGTTATTCAGTTTTTTGTTCTTCGTATTGTGTTTTTATCTTCCAACTTGCCTTTTTATATTATTATTTCTGTTTGTTGTTTTCAAATTTTTTGTGCTTTGTTTTTTTTTAAATTTTTTTATTTATTTTTTAGAAAACATTGAAAATACAACTTCAGGAATTTGCCTTTTTTTAGGTTTTTTTTTTGCTTGTTGTGTTTTTTTGCCTTGTTTTGGTATTTTCTTGTGTATTTTTTGTTATCTGATTTTTGCCTTTTGCTAATTTTTATTCATCATTTAAGTATTAAATGTCATCGTTAAATGACAATAATCTTCTGCAATCTGTCACCAGTCTTTTTTGGTTTTAGTCTTTTGAATGCCATGAATTCAGCACTGATTAAATTAAAGTCCTTGTCATTGTTGGAGCTGCCGTTATTGATAACAGTCTTTGTAGAGTTCTTGTCTTAAATTAGCTCACAATTGAAGCATTGTTGATATTATGAAATGATTATATCAATTCTTTAAGTGCTATGGAAGGTATTGCTTTTAGGGACAATGTTTATGATTCTGGGAGTGCATAGGGAATCTATTATTTAGAAGTAAATGGGATTTAGGGCGAATTTTTTGGCAAGAGAGAATAACCCATCTTGTATGGGGGATTAATTTCGTGGTTTCGTATTGGAAAGGATTTGATGGATTATGCAGATTATTAGGAGGATGTTTAATTTTAGTTAGGATTGATCTTTTTGCAACTTGAATAATCAAGTAAAGAGCGGAAAATCATTTTGTAAATTGATGTAATTTGCTTTTTGTGAAATGTGCCGCCCTTTTCTTATCTTTTTCTTTAAGGGGAGTTGTTTTTAAAAGTTAGTTTATTAATCCTAAATATTTGGAGGTTAAGAAGTGATAGCTATTTTGGTCATTTATTGATATTGAGGGTGAAGGGAAGTAAAAGTTGAAATTTTTTGGGATTGTTAGAAATATGCCATTTCTAAAACTAGGTTTTATAGGATCTGTCAAGCCCTGCAGGGCTCTAAGGGCTTTGTGAAATGTGGGAGCGTGTGTAATTGGGGCAGTATAGTAGGCACAAAGGTGAGGATAGGCGGATTTATTAAAATATTTTGTATTGGCTTGGTAGACTAGTGTATGACGCACCAAGAGATTGTATAATATGGAAGAAAATGGGAGAATCTTGGGGTAGATCTTGCTCAAGAGATAATAAGTTGGAAAGGGAGCTGGGGAGTTTGATCTAAAGGAAGCAGCGATTGTATATGAAACTATCCAGAAGATTTAAGAGGTGAATCAGGAGTTTGACGATAAGGCACTTAAAAAAGCAGGCTTCGCTGCCAAACGGACTGTAAGGTTTTTAAATCTAAGAAGACAATGACGGATTTATTTCTTTCAAGGTCTGCTGTTTGACAGTTTGAGGAGAGAAGGGATATTAGAAAGGTTGTGTACCGGTATTCTGCTGAACTGATATTGAGTATTGGTACTAGATATGTATGACATGACTTTATTTTTAAGGACAGATTAAAATTTTTAACCAAGGACAGAAAGTAAGCAAGTTATTGGACGGTAACTGTTTGGAAGGCTTTGAACAAGGACAATTACGCAAACACGTTTAGAAGTGACAAAAAATAAAAACAAGTTATTCCTTCAATTATTTATTTGTAACTTTAAATGTACATTTCGAGACACAAGGTGCTCATTATCAATAACAAACTGAATTCTTACAACTGTTGGCGCGGTTTATATGGTTAAAGGGATTATAGAAAAAAAAAACAAAAAGTATTTAAGTTAGGTATGACGGCGGCTAAGGGTTCAAACTCTTAATAATTGAAGTAAGGAGTAACAGTGTTTTTATTTTTTGTAATTAATCACTTTACCTAAACTAAAAATGGTGATGTGGCCATCATAGTACTTTCCCTATATTTTATTCGAAAACTATGAGGTTTACGCAAAAATATTATTCTTAATAATTTGTTCATTTTTGAATTTTCTACAATTATTCCAGATATAAATTTTATGTAACTCCAATAGTTTATTAGCAATTGGCAAAAAATGTCAAAATTTTCAAGTTTTATTTTTTTTCTCGAAAGTTAAAAATTTTACGAAAAACATATTTGAATAAAACTTGTTCAGTTTTTCATTGCCTTTAACTTTTGTTTGAACAGTTTTTTAAAATTCGAGGCGTTTTTTTGTTTTTTCGTGATATTTTTCTAAATATAAAAAAATTTAAAAAACGGTTCAAGCAAAAGTTAAAGGGAATAAAAAACTGAATAAGTTTTGTAAAAACATATTTTTCATAAAATTCTTAACTTTCGAGAGAAAAAAATAAAAATTGAAAATTTTGACATTTTTTGTCAATTGCTAATAAACTATTAGAGTTACGTGAAACTTTTATTAAAATAATTGTAGAGATTTCAAAATTGAACAAATCATTAAGAATAGCCTTTTTGTGTAAACCTCATAGTTTTCGAGTAAAATATAGGGAAAGTACTATGATGGCCATATCACCATTTTATTTTTCCAGAAATTAGTGTTTTAGGTTCAGGGGACCCCAAAACGGATATTTCCGCAAAAAAAATTTTTGAAAAAAAAATCACGAAAACAATACTCCCCTTATATATACTATATAGGAAAAGTAAAAAACTATACGTTTCGAAATATCAAAGCCTCCTATGATAGAAGGAATATGAACTATAACAACTGTTGGCTCACATACACAATAATACTTAATATAAAAATAAGAAAAACATGGTAGATAGTAAATCACACATAGAAAATGATAAGTAACAAATTAGAGAGGACAGATGATAAATAACAGATGTGTATAAATAAAGGTTGCAATTGTGTCTAAATTGCTTTTTAAATAAAACAAAAAAGAATTTTTGAAATATCTTGAAGAAACAATTGACAATTATTGGAAGCAATAGAGATATTTAAAAATTCTTAAAAAGAAAAACAATAGACTTACCACATATATTTATAATTCTGTAATATTTATTTATTTAATAGTAATATATTAAACTATCAATTTATAATAATTAATTTCATTAATAAAATATGAGATAGAAATTTAAAATATATTTAATTAATATAATAGATTAATATAAAATAGTTCGTCGAAATATAACGTTTATGTTTATTGATATTCCCCACTCGATTTCGCGACTCCACTTAACCGCAACAGCATTATTTTATTCCGCCCCCGACTCCCATGAATCAATTAAATAAAATACATAGAGTACATGTGGCGTGTGTTTGCACTCGTATAATGGATTGCTTGTCAAATATGTGCCTTTTCCCCGAAATTTATTATTCTTGAGCCATATGCCCGTGTACTTATCCTATTGAGACGTATTCATCCCCCATGGCACTTATAAATAACGCAAAGGGCGCGCTTTGCGGAGTGTAGCTGAAGAATAAACATTCCTCATACACGTGCGCGCGAAACGAATTTGATAAATGCGTCACTTGTTTGGGATACATTTTTTTTTCTGGCGTATTTATTATTTTTTCCCCTGAGCGTTACACTGCAGCAGATGATATTATAAAAAATTATATCATATTTAGAATTCAATACGAGTCAAAAAAGATATTATAGCCCATTTTTAATTAGACCGAAAAAAAAAACTATTGTTTAATCGCGTAATAAGATATTTCATATTATGCCTTTCTACCTTCCAACACAATTTTTTTCCCTTCCATAAATTCATTATGGAAATACGGTATCCGCATTGTTGGGGACCTTCTATTATGTAGTATTGATTGGGTATTAAATCCGCGGCATTTTTAATTGGATTACCGGCGACGGAAAATACTGTTGAAAAAGCCCGGTTCGGTTCCCTTTCATTAGATTAGTTTCGAATATCTTTTTGTCCTTTTTGTTCCGGCGACTCTCTGCGGAACGGCTCGCTTGATTTAATTCCGCGATTAAACTTTTAATAGCCCGTTAATAATGGATCCGCGACGAAACCCAATAAATTCGGCCCTTTGTTCCTCAAAAACGGCCGGAGAATTGCGTAAATCGGAAGAGATGGCTAAATCGCTCCGGAGACAATGTGGCTTGTGAATTTTTTTTTTCCAGAGATTTTATATTATTGCATTATATTGATTTCGAACAAAAAATAAATGACCTTAATTTAATAATTACATATGATTAGTTTTTAAAATAATTATTTTTATGTATATGTATATGTGTATTTTAAATATGAAATGCAATTAATTTTATTATGTAACTTTCATGTGAAATCAATATAGATGTAGCCACGAATTAAATTCTAATTTAATCCGTGGTTGTTATGTTAATTAGAAAATTAATTAAAACACTTAGTTTTGAACACTGAATAAAATATTTACTATGTTTTTAACCATAATATAGTGGTTAAAAACAGAGTAAGTGTTTTATTCAGTGTTCATTATAAATTACCACGTAGTAATGGTCGCAACCATAATTATGATTACATTTAATTTTGTTTCACTATTTTTATATTTCTCCGACTAGTTATGACCGTTGGTCATTCTCAAGAAGATATAGCCTTAACAATATATGTCACTGAAAGCTTAATAAAATTTGTACCGTTGATTTTTCACTTAAAATGTTTGCATTATATCTAGGCAATCGAAAATTTGTATTATAATTTCATCGTACACTGAATATTCATGTTTTAAAATCATTATTATGAAAAATTGTGTTAAACATATATTATATGTATCATAAAAATGTTATATACATGATTTCATGGAGTTTAAAAATTCATGGTGCAATGAATTATGGAATGAATTTGTCGGAAAGCAGATGCTGCACGGGACCGGAAATTAATTCGGCGGTTATTAAAAATGAGCAGATCGCCGGCGGCTGTGCAGGGTCGTTATTTACGAGGGCAAAAAGCGATTACTACAATTAAAGCCGATCGAAAAAGGGCAAAGGGCCGCGAAAATATGAGGCGCCGTAAATTAAGCCCGCGTAATTAATTTACGGCGTTTTGATAATACCCGTCGACGGTGCGTTCGTAATTTATACGAGTTGCGCCGAAAGTTTCGGGCTGAATTATTGCGGTTCGCGAAGGACATTTTATACATACATATATATCTGCAACGACTTGAACGTACCAGAACATGTTCGCACATATAAAGTCGGCCTTAGGTCCGTCATGCACCGGTTATTCAGTTAAATTATCCGAATAATTAATTCCCGGCGCCGGTAAGGAAGGATACTTGGGTAACGACTTCAGAAAGTCACTTTAGGAACATCAAATCAAATTTACAACAAGCGTAAGTCATGAACTACTAATTCATTATGTGTTACTGTTTCGTTCCGAAAATGCGAGCCCGGCGCCTCCACCATTTATAAATAATTATTTTCCAAATTATTTGTATACTTGATGAAACAGATTCATGAGGTGTTGAGTCTCCAATATTTTACAGGATAATCCCTTTATTTGTCGGATGCTACTTTTTAGCACGCTGTACGTAAGGTTACGCTTTGTTTGCAAAGAGATTAGGATGATAGCTTGTGCGCCAGGAAGATGGCGTTATGTAAATTTGCGCTTTATCACGATGCACTTATGGCGGCGAATCCATCAAGAACTTAACTAGCTGTCAGGAGAAAGGTGGTGAGGTGTATCTTGTCGACCTTCTACCGTAGATATTATAGCAGAAATCAATAAGAGAAATTTACTGCCTTTTAGTTTTAAATAAAAATAAGCTAACCAGAACACATTCCGCGACATAAATCTACAGAAATCCTATTGCGTAAGATGTGTGATTTATGAAAGTAAAAAAAAAGGAATGATAATAATCTAGGACAAGGGGCTTTCATGTAAAAGCTCATCAGTATTCTTCGCGGTCTCATTCACTCCTGTTCCCGTTTTGTTGGCGCGCTTTATAAAAAGCATGAAAATTTCAGCGGTGTTTACACGGCCGGGCAAATACCGCTCGAAATTATCTTCAGCCGGGACAAAAGGACTAACGGAAGAATCCGCCCCTCGAAATGTGGGTCGTGCACGGAAGAAAGAACCCGGAGCCCCTAATAAATTACACTGGATACCGCCGGTAAATTATAATTTCCCATTCCGTAATATCGCCCTAAAAGTTTAATCCCTCTTTTTTTTTAACCGGAACCATCAGGGATTAATCTCTGGGGCGCTAGAAAATAACCAGTAAATATCCGTCGTTCTTTTTTTTTTTTTCATGCGATGCATTTTAAAAGCTAAATGTTATTATTACGAGTATGGACATTCCATAATCCGTGTAATCCCTCTGCCGGCGTCATTTAACAGCGTCGCCTAACGCGCGAGCATTAAAGATAGCGATGAATGATGATTACACTTTCGGGCCCCATTTTTGAATGGGGACGCCGGAGGCGCGCAGGGCCATAAAAAGGTATAAATAGGGCCATGTAATATGTATAATAGGGACTATCGCTGATGAGATCTTAAGAAGTCTATTCGAATTTGTCGCAGGGCTCCGCCGATGCCATTATGTTCCGGAGGCGGTGAAATGCGTTTGTATCTCCGAGTTAGAAGACATAATGAAATCACCTTACAACGATTTACATCACTATGGGGACACAAATACCATGACATAACTGAAACTGAAATGTGTTAATTAAAATCGAACAGAGGTAATGAACTCCAATAACCAACTATAAAAAGAAATAATATATTATTGAACACTGCAAGATATTTCGCCACACAGTGGCTTCATCAAGCAGATGAATGAAGAAGCCATTGTAGGGTGAAACATGTTGCAGTGTACAACAATAAATGTGACACCCTCCTAAATGTGTTGTTTTATTTCAATGTGTTATTGAGTTTCAACATGTCAATTAAATATATTCTTTAGTTATTTTAATATTTAAAGATACGTTATTTTATTATAAATCACTTAACTAAATTTATAACAATGTATTTACTACTTTAGAGTATCATTAATGTTTATAAAATGAATAATAGTTAAATTAAATAGATTGAAGTTGATACTGGTATTGATAAATCGATGTTATTATTTGATACAAAAAAATTGATTGATCCTATTATTTTACGCAGACTTTAATTGTGGTGCAGTATCATTGCTAATGATGTTTTTATAACATATTGATTTGTTAATGGAAGCAGCACCCTTTGCCTAAACAACACTAGGGCAAAGCACTTACGTAATAAAACAATTATCAAACATTTTAGTGAAATTATTATCGATTTATTAATTGCGTAAATAAAAATGTATATAGGAAAATCATATTTACTCATAAGTAAGTTGTTTTTTTAGACGATATTAACAATGTTGACAGCTTAGATATTTTAAGCATAAATCCTATGGAAAACCAAAGCAGTATTATAGATTATGGAAGTAGTTTACGAGAGGCTGCTCAGATTAACGATACATCTAACAAAGTAGTAAAAGTAAGTAGTATATAATAATATTTATTTTAATTTTAGCAAATACACTACCAGGCTCTTTAAATATAAAAACAGACTTTCAAGCCATAGCATTAGCTACTTTCCTTAACAATTAAAAGAAATTATTTTCCTTTGTACTTTCAGTTCAACCAAAAGAAACCGAGTTTTGTGCATCTGACAAGTAACTATGATTCTGATCGCTTTGAACTCTTTTCATATTCTTCAGAGTCCTATGTACCATAAGATGAGTCTAGTGTTGAGAATGTAAGTGAAACAATACCGAAGCCCAAAGGTAAGGAGAATTTAAGCAGTAAAGAAGTAAAAACCTATACCAAAGGAAAAAGAAGTAGAAAAGCTAATAAAAGATGTTGGAAACGTTCTGTAGTAAAAGATTTACGATTGAGTGGAAAAGAATATATAAATCGGTCTGGTAAGAAAGTTTCCGAAAAGAAACCACAGACTGTCGATTGTTCCAAATGCAGATTTAAATGCAAAGAGGAATTCTTTGCCAAGAATACTATACATTGCCAGACTATTCTAAACAGAAAATATATTTAAGTTCTTTGTTACAAAATATACCTGTTCAAAGAAGTAAATCTATTCCAAAGACTAAGAATAGAAGTATATCAAGACACTACTTTTTAAGAGATTTAGACGGAGTAAGATTACGAGTATGTTTAAAAATGTTTTGCGCCACTTTTGCCATTTCTTATCGAGTTGTAAAAACATTTGTAGAAAGCATTACTGTTAGTCTGTTATTTGTTGGCCATGATAAAAGACAAGATAGTAAGCCTTATAACGTAACTACAGAACAGTCCACGCGATATGTGAAAGATCACATTAACTCCTTTCCACAAGTGGAATCCCACTATTGTCGTCGAGACACTAACAAACTCTACCTTTCTCCTGATTTAAATATTTTAGCTATGTATAGATTCTACATAGAGATGTTTATATCAAAAAATGTAACGCCTATAACACCGCAACTGATAAATCTACCCTACAGGAAGATTATGAAAAACATAAGAAAAGAGAAAAAAGAGCTATGGAGATGAAGGAATAGGATTAGAAGAAAGCTCTTGAAGAAAAAGGAAACACGTTCCGTGCAATTACATTTGATTTACAAGCAATTTTGTCTGTACCTTATGCTGGTGATAGTCGAATCTATTACAAGTCTCATCTCAATGTTTAGAAGTTGCAGTAAATAAAATAAATCATCGTAAAAGTTTATGGAATGCGGTTATTCATATCAAGAAATACAGTCCGCATGTCACAATAGAGAGAACAAGACATCATAAAAAAAATATTCAACTCGTGAATGGTGTTTCTTAATATCTACCGCAAGAATTAAGCCTAGGTCATATCAAATTCACAATCTAAAACACCCCGACTTTTACGGCCTACAAAATAAATTGTTTCAAACACAACACAAAACACAAATAAAGAAAGACTTAACTGGCTACATATTAAGTGAATGCGTTTTCAAAGAAGATAAGCCATTTATTATACAATATAATTATGACGTTTCGGAAGAATCATTTTACGAGATGGATATTATCCTGTCGGAAAAAAGAAAATCTGAAAGAAAAAAAAAAACGGGAATACTATCAACCTGTCTCAGAAGTATAATTCACGATTATCAGTGTCCGAAAAGAAAAAGAATGACCTGCTTTTACTCCTACGTAAGAAAGTTATTCCCGAAACAACTGAAATGGCTTACAAAAGGACTAATTGTTGACCAACAACATGGATTCGTGTCAGGACGTTCAACAGTGACTAACCTCATAATATTTCAGTCGTATCTGTTAAATGCCCTGGAGAAGGTAAACAAGTCGATTCGATCTACACAGATTTTTCCAGGGCATTTGATCGTGTAAATCATGCCATACTGTTACAAAAACTTAGATCTTATAACATTAATGATGGTATTATTAATTGGATACGTAGTTATCTCACAGACAGATCACAGACAGTAAAAATTAATGACTACATTTCAGATGATATTCGTGTTACATCGGTCGTTCCTCAAGGTTCGCACATGTATTCAGTTATTAATAATATAAATGACGTTAATATGTTACAAAATGATCTTAATAAAGTTTCACACAATTTTACAATTTTCTACGAGGTCTTGGACCGTCGTAGGCAGGTTGATGTAATTTATTTAGATTTTCAAAAGGCCTTTGACAGT
Organism: Ontholestes murinus; assembly: GCA_963969525.1. Taxonomy (NCBI): domain Eukaryota; kingdom Metazoa; phylum Arthropoda; class Insecta; order Coleoptera; family Staphylinidae; genus Ontholestes; species Ontholestes murinus. The sequence continues at coordinate 21,384,113 of OZ018387.1, read as the reverse complement.
ATTAACCATTGTATTGCTAGTAGTAGTTCAGACACGATAGAGTCAAGACGTGCTTAAGTGAACCCTCCAAGCGGTAAATCTGGAAATCCCAGAATTTGCATCTTGGACCGTCGTAGGCAGGTTGATGTAATTTATTTAGATTTTCAAAAGGCCTTTGACTGTATTAACCATAGTACTGCTAGTAGTAGTTCAGACACGGTAGAGTCAAGACGTGCTTAAGTGAACCCTCCAAGCGGTAAATCTGGAAATGCCAGAATTAGCAATGGCACCGGATCTACGTTCAAAAAGCGAAGATGCGGTTACAGCTTTCTTAAAAAGTGCGGAAAAATTATTAGTGATATTATAAAATGACAGACAGTAAAACTTGTACAAGAAATAAGTGAAGTGCATAAACTGAGTACATGCAAATGCAAGCATGCGCCAAAGGTGGTCGAGCAAGAAAAAATAGAACTAAAGGTGCCACAAAATGTATCGAAAAAAATGTGGAGTGAAAGTAACACTCATCTACACAAAAATGTAAATAGTGCAAAAGTCAACACAGTGCAAAGAGAAAAAGAAGGTGAAAAAAACACAATCATTAACTGAGCAGAAGGAAAAGCTAACCAATAGCTCTGAAAATAATGAAAGGCAAACCTAAAGAAGAGGAAAAAAATCGCCCAGAAGAAAACCGATCCAAGGAACTAATGATTCGTCTTTAGATATAGAAGGTGTAAAAAAAATGGTCCACTATCATGTATACCGATTACATCCGGAACTCATCGCGCAAAAGTTGCACGACTTTTTAAAACACAATAATTTTACACAAGTAAAATGTGAAAAAATGAATTCGAAATATCCGCCATTTAAAGTATCTGTGGCAGAGGACAAAGTACAAGACATACAAAATCCAAATCTTTGGCTTGTTGTCTTGATGTTTGTATAAATCGTTTTTTTTATGGAGGATAGGCGGGAAAAAGACAACCACCAATTAACAGAAGAACACATAAAAGACATAACAATATTTCATCAAAACATCCAATCCATAGGAAATGTTACTAAATGTTGAAGTGGCTGAAAACAAATGTAACATAATATGCATCTCTGAACACAGGAAGACAGAAGAGCAGCTCAAAAATTATCAAATCTTAATTGTACACTAACGAGTGCCTTTTGCAGCGAAATCAACATGCATGGAGGTACCGCAATATGCATAAGCAACAACATAAAGTACAATGTTAAAAAAGAACTAAACCACCTTAGTCGCCCTTTTATATGTGAATGTAGTGTTATTGAAATAGAAAACGATAATAAAAAAACTTTATAATAGTAACATTATACAGATCGCCAAATGGATGAATACAAGGTTTTTCGAGCTCTTTGAACAAATGTTACAAATAACGCATAACGAAAATAAATATATTTTTATTTGCGGTGATTTTAACATGAATTTTCTTGATAATTCCCCAAATGAGAATAAACTCATTGAAATAGCAAATACCTATGGTTTATATGATTGATGGTTGAAGCCATAACTTTGTGATACATCTTGATTACGAAATAGGTTAAGAAATAATAACACTTTGCTAGTATTACGAATGTTTACACTTTTTATTGTGACTAGTCGGACATTATCAAACGAATACAATTGTATTGGTTTGTAATTCGTGATACTAGCAAGTGTTATTATTTCTTAACCTATTTCGTTACCTATGGTTTAAATTTCCAAAAATACACAATCATGCATAGATAATATTTTTACTAACCATCCTTTAATTAAGTACCAAAATAGTCAATACTAATATAAGCGATTATTTTGCCCAATTAATTACAAACTCTCAACAAACTTCAAAAATAATTCTTCTATTCAGTATATGCGTTCATTTACAAAAACCAACAGTAGTAGTAGTAGTAGTAGTAGTAGTGTTAGGCTATCGACCACGTGGTCCTTCCGCCATGTGTCATTTGTGTATTTGTGTGTGTGTGTAAATGAGCTTGTTACTTTAAAGGATTGCCCCCGTCACTTTAAAGCACCATTAATTGTATCCCAATGGTGAATGGTACCGGTCACCCATCCGACTACTGACCCGAATCAACGTTGCTGCACGTCAGTTCGGGGCCGTAACCGATGCGCCACCACCGGCGTGTAAAAACCAACAGTAAATGATCAATGGAATTCGTTCATTAACATATTTTCAGACTTAATGAATAAACACTTTACAAATAAAAAGATTAATAAACGGAAATATACAAAAAATCTATATCAGAAGAAATTTAAAAAAACTCGCAATGAAGTAGATATTTTATATGTAATATAATGTCATAATCAAGATTATCTAAAGACTTACAATAACACAAAGAGAAAATATAACAAACTACTTATAGAGATCTTATCAAGTGTATATAGTAACAGAATAATCAGATCCAGTAATCGAAATAAAAGCACATGGCAATAAATGAACTTAAGGGTAATCCAAAACAAAATACACATCTAAAGGTTAAAGGTTTACCGGAGGAAATTGCAGAAAATTTTAATACATTCTTTTTAAATATCACTTCAGAATTAACATCTAATTTAAATTCAATTCCATACTCAGAAACATAACCGAAAATCAAAAATCAATATTCATTACTCCTGTATCTCCTGAAGAAGTAATTAGAGCCACCAAAAGACTAAACAACACAATGCCGTGCGGATATGACAACATACACAGCATCTTAGGTAAAAGTAGCATAAACTATATATAGTCTGTTCATTGGATCTTTCGTCGTACGTCACAAACTATCGCTTAAAAAAACAACGAAAGTTTTACAGTGCGTTCTTTTTCTAACGCATTTGGTTTACTTTATCAGACTGAATGTTTTTGCGTCGTTTCTCAAAGCGATAATTTGTGACGTACGACGAAAGATACAACAAACAAACTATAACTGAACCATTCACATACATTATTAGTAATTCTTTTCAATTCGGAATATACCCCGATCAGCTCAAATTAGCAATGATCAAACCCATATTTAAAAAAGGATATGCAACCAAAATTGAACATTATCGACCAATCTATCTACTACCGGTTTTTTTCAAAAGTATTTGAATATCTTATGATTCTAAAAATAACAAACTTTTTAAAATCTAACAATAGACTAAATAAAACGCAACATGGTTATATTGCGGGAAAATCTACAATGACCGCTATTTACGATTTTTTTCACCAAATCATAACAAATTTTGAACAAAAGCAGGTAACAACGGGCATTTTTATTGATCTTTCCAAAGCCTACGACTGCGTTGACCATAAAATCTTACTGCATACATTAGAAAAAAAAATGGAATCAGAGGGATAGGATTAAAATGGTTAAACTCCTTCATGGAAGGTAGAAAACAGCAGGTAAACATATTGAAAGATGGAAAAACGGCAAATTCAAAAGAATCATTCATAAACCTGGGACTTCCACAAGGAAGCATCACTGCCCCGATTCTTTTCATAATATTTATTAATGATTTAATTAATGTTATAACCAACAATACCGAAAAAATTGTAAATTATGCGGACGACACTAACCTACTCACATCAGGTGAAACAACACAGGAGTCGGGAATGAGACTATTGCAATTATTATCAAATGTAAATAATTATTTTTGCAAAAATAAATTAGCTACTAACCACGACAAAACAAATATAATGATTTTTAAAAATAATCACAAATACGCTGAATTTCCAAATGCGCCCCTCAACTTTGTAGTAAATGAGGTAAAATTTTTAGGTCTCAAAATTGACAACCATCTAACCGGTGAGGCGCACATAAGTGATTTAAAAAAGCTTATATCCTTAACAATATACAGTATTCGGGAAGTAGGAAAATATTTATCCAGACCAGCTGCCAAAACAGTATATTTTTCAAACTTCGTAAGCAAAATGAGATACGGTATAATATTCTGGGGAAGCAACTCGCATGCTGTAAATATTTTTATATTGCAGAAAAAAGCTATTAGCTTATTGTAAATGAAATTGGGCTACAAAGTCATGTCGAGGTAAATTTAAAGAAATTAATAGTCAAACACTATTTCGGTACTATATATATGACTGCATTATATTTTATCTAAATCACATACAAGAACAGTAAATTTAATATATCCAAAGCATAAACTCAAAACGACTGAACAATCAACTCATTATATGGGAATAAAGTTATTTAATGCATTACCAGAATTTCTTAAGAAAACACACCAAAAATATTTAAAACAAATCTATATGATCATTTAATACAAGGGAAATACCACATGGCTCAAAATTAGGACCTTAGGCATTTTGGGAGAGTTCACTCTATTTAAATAATAAATAATGATATATACATAAATTAATTTAAACATAAGTAATTAAAGGCATTATTATGACATCCTCGTCTATGGTAAAGAACTGGTCCAGAATAGACGAAAATTATATTATAAATATTCCATTATCCCCACGGGACTCCCAGAGCAAGAAACGCCCGAGCGTAAATAAGAAAATTAGCCCACGTAGCTCGGTCCCGTCTATTATCCCGATCTCGTGTCTCATTATTATCCTGGGACACGTACAGGTGTCAAAACGGGCTCTGTTTTCTATTTACTTGGGATAGTATGACCTGAATATTACCCAAGGACGTTGATGATATTACCGAAAAGAAATGGATGCAATCAGAAATATTTACGCTGTATTAGAGAAAAAAAAAAAATACATAAAACATGTTTAAGTAGAAATGGAAATGATTTACAGATACCACACAAGATACTATTATTATCGTATCGATTTAAATCTACAATTTAGTATCTATTTTTTTTTTTAATAATCTTAACTATTTTTTGTAATTCATAATTTGTAAAGTTGCTAGTCCCTGAATTTTATTTTCAGTCAATTTTAAAGTCTTGCTTGTAACTAAAAAAAAATTTCAGGCATGTTATATATCGTTTTTAAGCACTGTCTAATAAGCCCAAAATTCAATATGGCCACCATAAGAAAAACAAAAGATAGCGTTAATAACCTCGAAACAAATGCCAATTAGACTAAAAATTTAGTCTTAAAAAAGTATGTGAATAATGTAATGGTCTTCTAATAAAAGAGATACCAATGAAGAACATCGTAATTGGGACACACTGTATAAAAAATAAAATTAAACAAAAAAATACTCGTTTGTATTTTACCTAGTCGTTATATAATACAAATGATTATTAAATTATGTCTTATTTTACAATGATTGCATTTATTAAATAATTATTAATTATGTAATATTTTTTGTACTAATTATAATTATAACATATAATGTATGAAATGAATTCATAAACATTTTAAAACATCATCCACTCTACATGTCTATGCAAATTAATATAAAAGGGAATACATATTAATTAACGACGGCAATAAGCAATGCTACAGTTTATTCTCGCAGTTATATTTCACAGGGAGGAGGGCGAATATTTTGTATTCCCTAGCTGCGAGGCGGTGGCAAAAAAACGCTTAAATTATATAAACAGCCCGTTTATAAAAGTAATTCTCATTATGTAGAAGGCGGCAATTATTAATGAGTTATGGGGCTTCTGCGGCACACTCGCGAATTTTTAAATTATCGCGTGGCCCTTTATGGGCCACTTTATATTGCTTATACGTTCGGTTCCAACATAAGGAAACCCTTTAATACGAGCGGCATTAAAATATTTACCAAAAAAGGCTAATTATTAATAACAACGTCGCCTCCTGCTGTTTTTCGGCAGAAGTTAATATCAAAATACATAATCGCGTAATTTAAATTACTTTCGACATAAGAAAGTCCTTTAATATACAGAGAATGGTGTTAGTAAAAAAGGTTATTTATTAAAAAGAGCTTTGATGTTTTTTGATGAAAATAAATTGTTATAAACAGTTTATTAATATTGACAAAAAGGTTTCTTGTAAAGTAAAAAAATGTATTTAAATCAGATACTTATATTTAATCTATGTATAATAAAACATGCTATTACAAGAGAAACTTTAATAAAATAAACAATAAATGAGATACAATTTCTACTAACTAGTCTCAGCTATAGAAAGCATTTGATATTTTACATCGTGTAGCCAAGTTTCACAATATTGTTTTATATAAAATCATATTACTAGTCGCTAGTTTCCTGAAATGAAGACTACAGGAGGTACGGATTGATAATGTAACTTTGCGAATAGTTAATGTGAATTTAGGTATCCCACAAGGTTCTGTTTTAAGACCTATATAATTTTGTATATATACATCACTCATAACCGATGGTTGAAGGCTATAAAGATGTAAAACGCAATATTCTATTATTTATAACAAAGATCTAATTCGTTAGATAATACAAAAACACCCAGGAAGTTTATTGAAAGGATTAATATTAATTCTTATAATGCAATTTATGCGTTTTACAAGTATGCTAATTTAATACTAAGGTATTATTTTTATTTTTATTGTATCGTGGGGCCACGTCGCAGCAATTTCAGCATAAAAGTGACGTGAGTAAACAACGGACATAATTCAAACTCACGCCGTCCCCCATGTAACCATCCATCTCTGCATGGATTTATCGGAAACGTGTCATCTGCATAATTCGAAAGGGAGCGTAGCTTGCACCTTGCTACAATTTATATAAAATTGGCCATCCAACACGAACAAATACTTGAAGTGCAAGCGGAAACGCTCGAAGCAGTTTCTGCTCTTAAATTTGTTTCTTTAAATTCCTCACGTGAAAAGTAACTTAATGCTACTTCTGGAAGGATAGATGTTTAATAGTGGTAATCAGTAGCCTAATGCATTGGTTTGAATGTGTTTTTACATTAATTTAATATGTTGAATCATTAAAACCACTTTATTTCATCACTAGTAATAGTTGGGAACAGCTTTAATTGTATCAATAATTGTAAAATATTTAAGTTCACATGTTCTTCCACTCTAACCATTATTTCCGATGATGATCAGCAGATGATTATTACCATTGAGGTAATATTTTTGCCATTGCTTGTGGCTATTTTTTTCCAATTTGTAAGCAGAATGAATTTTTGACGATTAGTCTAGAAATTATAGATAGCAAGAAAATTAAAACCGTTGTGGCCCTTAGTAATTACTGGAATGTTTGAAGACCCCTGGATTATACTAAACAATAGACCATCATAGTACTTAGGATGCTAGTAACATGTGTATTATCTTCAAATTAAAGGAAATATTTAAAAAGATTGAAGATTCTCTCGATCGGGGTTATAAACATCAACGCAAAAAATGTTAAATAATAGAGGTGAAAGAGAAGATCCTTGGGGGCCGGAGCAAGAGAAGAAGAACTTTTAGAGAGCAATAAAGGCGTTAATTAATAATGGACCAAGTGAGTGAATTATTTTCAAGTAAAAAGTTTGTGTATTAATATGATGAAGCAAAAACAAAATTAATATTTAAATAATTAAATTTCAGCCACGAATAATGGACTTATTTATGGCTGATAATATTAATACGAACGACGCCCGTATATAATACATATTTTAATCATAAAAATCGCATTGTATTAACAACCAATCAATTAATTTTAATGAAACTGCCATTATTTCATCAATACGCAGAATAATACATTATCTATAGCATTCATTTTACTATATATTTACCAATGTATTGGCAGGTAATTTGTATGTACACCATTCATTCAAACAGGTGCATTCATCGAACACCGGCTGAAAATGACTGCATTGTTCGAAACATTTTAATATAGGTATTGCATTTAAAAAAATAGTTTATTTAGAACGGTGTCTAATGAAATAGATAAAATATTTATACATGGAAGATTATAAATGGTCGTATTCGTTTCAGATAATTTCCCATTTTGTCGCAATAGATTATCATTACTGTAATGGCCCTACGCCCTGTGCAACCGTTATTGCAATCTGCCGATATATGCTAGATTATCTCTCCCATCATGTTCGAAATTTGCACACATACAAACATATATAAATTCGTACCAGTTTCAACACATTTGAATTTTAAATGCGTATAAACGTCAGCGTATTTTTGATAGAAATACATATTCGTAAATCATCGCAAATATACACGCACAAATTTTGCAACCAACTACCTTAAGGCTAACGGATGCCGGGATATGATAATAATAATAATGCGGTTTGCAATTAACGTGCCCAATACCCGTGGGTTGGCGGGTTTTACAGTTTAATCCGGCCAGTTACACTTTATTATAATGCACGGGTGCAGCAGTATGAATTTAATGCCGTCAGCTTGTAAACATGCGATATTTCAGGACTAATACATTAATGAGGCACAAACGGTAATTTTCACATCAAATCCTGCTATTTTATGGGGTGCAATTACCGTATTTATCATCCTGGAATGTATGTGTGTACGAGGCTAAACGTTACAAGCACTCGCGTTTCAGGTCTTTAGTGGAACGCTTTCAGGAGGTTGCGCAAGCGATTTCGATCGGCGAATGGTCACGTCATAATCACTTAGGAGTGTGAAATGTTTACCGTGTTTTTAAAGCCAGATTATAAATTAGCGATGAAAGTTACACGACCTCTATCTAACACGAACGATAAAAAATATTGTACAAATATATACTTGTTGTTGAATTAAAACATTTTGTTATTTCCTTCCTTGACTTTTATTTTTAAACAAGAAATAACAAAATGTTTTATTAATTCAATAGTAATAATTTCGCACAACTCAAGTAAAACCGTGAATATATTTCTTGTATTATCAGTAAACATTTATAATAACTTAATTATTGTTCGATGTGAACAACAGCCACGGTCCGGTTTATTTATTTAAAAAAACTGTAAAAAACTGACACCTTTAAGGTAATATCATGATTAATAATGTTAACGAATACGAAGAAGATGAATTAATATTTATAAGTGACTCTAATTTCACTTTTAAAAATTATATTTACAAAAAAATTAATATATGAAACTGAAATAGTAATATAAGAAAATAGTTTTAATCTTAAAATATCTAAAAAAATCTAAATCTTTCAAAGTTATCAGTAAACTTCAGTAGAAACATATTTGAAAATAATAATTACTTTGGAAGAGTTGTAAAAATTTCTCATAAATCACCTATCCCTGTTAAAGCCTTTTAATTATGACTCAGAACTCATAAAACATTTTTAGTAAACTTCATAATACTTCATAAAACTGGTGATTACCTTCGATAGAAGCATCTGAAATTACCTTTTAAGTGATGGTTTATCTGACGCATAAGCTAAAAAATAAGAAACACTTTTAGATTTGTTAAAATTCTATGATGTCTCAATACCGATGAAATTTGAAAAGTTGTCTGCAATCTTAAACTTCTCCAAAATTTTAGAAAATCTATGTTCAAGCAAAATCAGCTAACATATCTAGAAAATAACAAAATCTTCTGGTATGTTTTTTTTAATAAACATATTTTTATAAATCTCATAAGCTCTTGAAATTTTAACATAGTTTTATATAACGTGAAACCAATTTGTTTTATAAACTTCAGAAAACTGGACAGTTTCTATAGCTAGAATAGCGTTTGAGGTAGGCAGGTAGAATTTTCCATAGAAGTTCTAAACCAAGTAATGCCAAACCCTTCACACCTGTTTGATAATCTAAAAATATTTTTGAAACCTACAGATTTAAGTGACAAAATTTGAAAAATAGTGAAACCATACCAAATTCCTTAGAATTCGAATCGAAAATAGGAAAGTAATCAAATAGTTTAATTGTTCTCTGATTTATTTGCTTTAGTTTACGCCACGGATAACGGTTTATCATTTAACAATTCTTTGTAGAAACATAAAGTTATAAATGATTCTAAATTATTTGTTTCTAAGAAAGACATTTTTAATGAAATAATTTCATTTAAACCGAATAAAAGTTCTGGTCCTGATGGAATTTTACCATATGTCATCATAAATTGCGTTTATTCTTTATGCAGTCCTATTCATGACTTGTTTTCTATTTCCTTGTCGAAGGGTGTATTCCCTTCGGCTTGGAAACTAAGTTATATACATCCTATCATTAAATCATGTAGGTGTGAATGCATTTCAAATAATAGAGGGGTCTTGCATACCCAAATTATTGGATAAGATGGTGGCTTAACAGCTTTACTGGATGTGTAATGTAATGTTTTATCAAAGAATCATTACGGATTTGGCTCAGGACGGTCAAAACTGACTAACTTGCTGTCCTTTGATCAAATTCTGGTGAATGTTTTGGAGAAAATGAGTGAAGTGGATTGCATTTATTTGGATTTTTCAAAAGCATTCGACAGAGTTAACCACAAATTATTATTGGATAAATTGAACTAGTTCGGAGTTAATAATATGGCTATTAGTTGGATATCTAAGTTTCTGACGAATAGATTTCAAATGGTAATATCAGGTGCGCCGCAAGGGTCACATTGCGGACCGTTACTTTTCTTACTTACTTACGTAACGACATAGAGCATTTAATTTCGAACAACAAGATGCTAATGTATGCTGATGACAATAAAATATTTCGTGAAGTGTGCACCTTGGAGGCCTGCTTCAGCCTACAAGAAGATTTAGATAAAATTAAAAACTGGTGCCATAATAATAAACTCTATTTGAATCTTAGTAAATGCAAGAAAATATCCTTCTCTCGAGAAAATCAACTTCGGCTTATACATACGAAATAGGCAACAAGCTAATATCCAGTCTATCTGAGGTGAAAGACTTATGAGTAATTTTTGGTCAAATACATTCACATATTCTCAATATTTCGCTAAAATGTTGGGCTTTGTATTGAGATCTTGTTCCAGTTTGTTTAAAAACTGTTGATTCGTTTATTCCAATGTGTAGTATGCATCAGTAGTTTGGTCTCCATATACGTCAACATACTTTGAAAGACAGGAATGAATCCAAAATAAATTCCTTCGATCGATAGATTTTTAAACTTTAAAAGTATTTAAAGAAATGCTTTAATATAATATATTTCACAAGCTTCTTAGAATTTTTGAATATATCAAAGATAACGAAAGCTGAAGAACTACATTTATTAACTAGATACTTCTCATATTCTCAAATTTGCAATTAATTACATTTGCTAGTTAACTTGTGAAGAAATCTTTTAACAAACTTTTCAAAATAATTTCAAACACTTCTCGAACTTCTCTAATGTAAGACTATTAATTAGCCTCTGAATTTTGAAGGCCTTTAAGAAATGTTCTAAAATATTTCGCCTTCAAGATTTAAAAATATTTCGAAACAATTTAAGTCTTTCAAATTTATGATTATAGCTTCTGGTTAATAACTTCTGTGTTAGATGGCACGGACAAATGTTTTGGTTCGTTTGTGAGTGGTGGGATTTATTTTTGTAGTACGTTAATTTTACTAATCCAGTAGGTGGATTCATCAGCCCGTAAAATAAGTTGACAACTCGGTGAATTCCATTATAAAACTAATGTGCACCAAAGGACTTTTAGCCCAGGAGTTCGAGAGGTTATTAGGAGCATATCAAGTGGGTATAGCGGAAGGCGAAGAAAGCGTAAGGGGTGGTAAGAAAAATGGGGAAGGTGGATGGATGGCAGTGGGAGAGTGACATGTGACCTAAGGGATACGTGAGCAGATTAATTAATTACTTTTGCTAGCACTTCTAGAACTTCTCTAATGTAAGATTATTCATTAACCTGTGAATTTTGAAGATCTTTAACAAATTTTCTGAAATATTTCGCCTTCAAGATTTAAGAATATTTTGAAGCAATTCGTTTTATGTGTTTCAAATTTATGATCATTGCTTCTGGTTAACTCCTGTGTTAGATAACACCGAGAGATGGTTCGTTTGTTATTGGTGAGATTTATTCTTGTAGTACGTTAATTTTGAAAATCTAGTTGGTGGATTCATCAGCCCGTAAAACAAGTTGACAACTCACTGTATTCGATTAGAAAACAGCTGTGCACCAAAGGTCTTTCGGCGCTGGACATAAAGTTCGGAAGGTTATTAGGAGCAGGGGCAAACAAGGAAAGCGTAAGAAGCGGTAAGAAAAAATAGGAAAGGTGGATTTGACCTAAGGAATACGTAAGCGTATTAATTAATTACTTTTGCTAGTTAACTTGTAAAGAAATCTTTAAAAACCCTTACCAAACTTTTCAGAATATTTTCAAACACTTAACGAACTTCTCTATTGTAAGACACTATTAATTAATGTCCTTATTGCTTCAAACTAGGCCATGTTAACTGAGTTTTGGTCCATGGCCGGATAGATTTGAATCATAAAAAATAAAGTACTGGTCATTAATTTGTACAAAATTATCACTAGATTAAGATTCCATTTCTAGTAAAAATGTACGAAAGCCGAAAATTGAATAATTCAAGTCGATCCGTTTTATAGTTATATATCTTTCCCGATAGTGAAAAGGAATTAGGGCATTAAAAGTTTCGACATGTTTCCACTGTTTTGGGAGATTTTTACTTTCAGATACCTATGTAAGTTCCGTGCAACAGGCCCTTTTTTCTCAAAACTTCTCCTGGGCTGCTGGAATGAAGCAAAGTTTGGCTTGAAACTCGCCCTCCTCATTAGTCCGCGCATAGAGTGCCTTGTTTTGTTGTTTTTCTTTTATTCTTTGTACATCTTCTTAACTTCTAAAAAATCATTTAAAAACAGATACATTTCAAAATAAAATCAAAAAATTGTCACGGAAACAATACTTCCCCTATATATACTATATAGGGTAAGTAAAATCATATATAAAATTTTAAAGTTATTGTAAATATTTCACTTTTATATAAGTCAATATTATTTTTTTGCAAATGGCCAGCAAAATACCGAAAGGGTATATCTGGCATTGTATGCTTTTTGAGTTTTGCAATGGTAGTAACGTAACAGTTGCGAAAAACATTTGCGATGTTCCAAGTTAAAAAACGGTAATTTTGATCTCTCTGACTCCTATAGATTAGGAAGACTAGCAACATTAGACAATGTTGTTGTTGTAAGGGCAAAAGTGGAAGCAAATCCATGTCAAACAATCTAGGAACTATCAAACACTCTTAAGCAACCTTGGTCGACCATCCAAGAATATTTAAAGCAGATTAGAAAAATAAGCAGAGCATGAGTTTGGATCCGCCATAATCTTTACGAAGAGAACAAACCCAACCGTTTTTTGATCACTTGATTACTGGAGATCCAAAACGTAAAAGGAATCACCACGAAGTACTGCGAAGCCGAGTTTACATCCCAAAAAGGCGCTTCTGTGTATTTGGTGGAGAATTCGAGGAATTGTTCATTTTGAATTGCTGGAACCTGGACAAACTGTTAATGCAGACCTCTGATACCCATTTATTCCGATCCCTATAACATTTTCCTACTGGCAAGAAATTTGAAAATTTGGATGATGTCCAGAATACCATCTTGAAATATTTTATTTATTTATTTTTACCCAACAGTCCAAAGGCCAACTACAAAGTGAAGTTACCATAAAAACTTAATTTAATAATTAAAATACAATAATAAAAATAAAAATGACAGATGATACAATTAATACATGAATATACATTATAATATTTTACTCAAATCAGATTGAAAATCAGCACACTAGATGACAAAAGGTCGTTGATAACGAGGGTGATTATATTATTGATTTAAAATAAAACTTGTTTAATATTTATTCGTTTGATTTTAATATAAGAAAGCGAAATTACTTTCTGGTCTCCCTAATAGATCAAATTACCTCCTAAACTGAAGCAGCGGATCGTGTTTGAATATCTACCATTTACCATTAGCCTTAGCCACCCGTCACTGGTATAAACTGTTGTTCGCTAGGCAATTGTTGTGTTGCGGATTTTTAACTCTAGAAGTCATGTGCAGAAACGTTGCCAAGTTATTTATGCTCTCATTGGAATTGGATTGCGACACGTAGTAAATTGTTAGTTATTTGGTTCTTTTTCACAGGCCGTTGTTTTTGTTTTGATTTTTGCTTCTTTGATCTAGTGCTTATTTGTTTCTAGACATTCCTAACATATTCTTTCTTCTACACAGTTAAATCGAAATGTTGAAATATGCTTAAAGTAAGGTCTTACCTTCATTTAATTCCTTTAACCTGTTGAACATCTCTTCAACCGCGATCATCTTGTTTGTAATAGTTAGTAGTAGAAAAGCCTTTACTCAAATGGTATACCCAAAAATGATTTTAGGACGACATCCAAAAGTTTATTTTCCCTGAGCGATAAAAATTCGTTGTCTGACATTGACAGATGTTTTAGTTCGTTGTTAATTGGTGAGATTTATAGTACGTTGCATTTGCGAATCCAGTTGGTAGATTCAGCCCGCAAAACAAGTTTACAACTCGCTGCTTCAGAAAACAAAAAAAAAGAGCGTGTGGAATGAAACGATAAGGAGAGTGGCTAGGTATGAAATGAAATTGTTGGGATTAGATGAGGGGAGATTAGTGAAGGAGGTGTGGAAGGAGCGTGGACATAGTAATGGGTAAGTGGAGAGTGTAGAAGAAGAGAATGTATGAGATGGTGGGATTGTCAGGGAGTAGCTAGAGCAAGGGGTGGATGTGGCGGGATTGGGTATAACAGACAAGGAGATATATGAAGAAGAGTGTGACCTTAACACGGTCGAGTTAAGAGAGTGTGTAAGGACGAAAAGGATACGTAAAATCATCTGGAAGAGAAATGCAAGAGAGTAGAAGAAGATTGGGTGAATGGATGTAGAAGTGTGAGAGAGTGGATGGGAGAAGACCGGCCAGGGTAAAGATACTGAGGAGACTGGGGCGAGAAGGAGAGAGGAACAGGGATGAAAGAGACAGAAATAGCAGAGTATTTAAGTCATGTATTATATTTTTAACAAAGAAAATGCCAAATAAAAGTTTTGCATATATCTTTAATGATGTGTTAATATACTCTTTATCTGATATAAATTTTTGCTAGTTGATGCTTACAAGTCAAACGGCAAAGTATATCTATATTTATTCCGAAGGTGATCGCTTGATTACGAACTCAGCAGGATGAGAGTTGGCAAACTATTTTAAAAGGATGAAAATGGGGCGGTTCCGCATAGTTCCATGCAAGTTTCGATTTACGGAACGTAATAAGAGCATGCCAGAGCGTAATCTATAAAATTAAGATCGTATACAAATTAGTTAAGTGCAGTTTAGCGTTGCGAGGGTGAATTTTAGCGTTTAGCCTTAACAAATAGAGCCGTCTGGCGGCATTATCCGCGCACATTAAGCGCCACGGATGGCGAATGAAGATTTACACCCACGCAGAGGTCTCCGCATTCGTTTCCATACACGTGCAGGTGTGTAATTAGCTTTGGGCATAGTGCTATTCTTTGTAATTTTGAGTAATTGGGAATTATGCCTCTTAATCCAGCGCGCTGAAGTTCGCCTTAATTGGCCTTGGTGTACTTCGATGACGTCGTTTCCTAAGTTTCGTGATAAACTTGCTGGAATGTTCATCTCCCGCGTACTCCTCTAGTGTAACAAGAAATTTAATCACATTATCCTTGTCCCTTCTCTGGTCTATTATGATTTCCGGGTATGCCCCATTTACCAGAGCCATATTCATTGCGGTAATGTGGGATTTAAAATATATTAAACACTTATTATTTCTATATCGAAAACATTAATAAATGAAAATATTCATTTTGCAGTAAGCATCTTATATTTTGCTATTATATTAATTAATCTCAATGAGTTTTTTTTTATGATTTACACGTCTGAAATGTCCAAGTGCCTCAACAATCAATCAATTTTATCATTTAGTTAATAATTTTCATTGTAGTTAAATGTAATATTAAGCAATAAATTATTTTTTGAGACAAGATTTATAATAATAATAATAATAAATTGTATTTATATTTCGACACGCTCTAACTCCCCGATAAATTCCAGTCGTGCGGTCGAAGTCATTAAGAACAAACATCAAAGTGGCACGAGACCATCTCGAAACAATATCCGAGACGTTTCGCGGATGGCCCCCGCGGGGGCGGTTCCAGTCAGTGACACGAAAGTAGTAACCGAGAAAGGATGGCATAAAGAGACAAGAAAAAACCTAAATAAAGAGACGGCTCTTACCTTCCGCCGACGAGGAGGAAGTCCGCGTCGCGCATCACTAGCCGGAAATAGTCTGTGTTGGTGTCGTTCCCCAAGAAGTGATGCACATCGTCCTCGGCTCCTGAAAGAAACGATAAAAGTACGTGAGTCATGAAAGACACGGGGACAGGTTGTACGCTCACAAAGGACGTATGCAAATCTGGAGAGGGCGGAAACACGCCTGGGAAGTTACGGTGGAAAAGGGTTTTTGGAAAGAATTTGCATATATGCTGTAGTAAGGTGTATTGACGTACATTAAAAATAAATATCATTAAATATTAAAATTTAATATAAAACATAACAATTTTATAAATGCATGGAATAAAATATAATAAAATTATTTGCAAAATTAATAACTACATTTTATTTTATTAAGCAATTGAATTGGTATAATTTTATAAAATGAGATTATAATCTCGTACAACAAATATACAATGAAATGTTATAAATACTGTAAAATATTATGTATATTAAAAAAAATCTAAAGATAAAAACGGTAAAATAAATTATAGTTTTATTAGTATTCTTATTTTATTATTATAACCTGGAAACATAAGAGACTATCATATTTTTTATATATTTATTCAATATTATGCCGCCTAATTTAAACATTTTTTGTCTTTATTGGATATTTCAAAGTGATAATCTTACTAATTTTGTCTTAATGTTTGTTCCTTTGTAATGCTAATTGAATATTCTCGTAATCCATTATGAAATTAGCGGCGAAACTTTTATACTTTTCGCAAATAACGACATAATGTTCTAACATACTGTTTAACCATAAGTATATAAGAAGTTTGAATACGACTTTTAAGTTTGAGTTTAAGGTAAGGTACGAGCTGAGCGCAGTGATACGAAAATTTAATAAGGAAAGTCTACAAAAGTTCGCAACACGAATTGCACACAATTCCTTTCCGACGATGGCCAAATGTGAAAGTATTGTAGTAAAAAATCTCTGCGTCCTTCGGAACGTAACTAAACTACAAAAACCTATGAATCAATACTAAAAACAAATAATACAGACACATTTTTTCTAAATGGTATTTAGGGTCTTCAAAACAAGCATAATTCTTTCTACAGAGACAATGAAATTGGTTCCTCAATTTCTTACTTTCCATTCTATATATTTATATGAATTCTTTATTAGACCGCGCGTTATTATGCGAAACCAAGACAACCACCACCCTCTCGCACGTCTTGGGGGGATTTTTTCCGTTTTTATTAGGAAAATGACACGGATTGCGTGTCATAGCGTGCAACGTTTCGTAATCTGGGCATGTCCCCCTGAACAAGCTAAAAGTCACATATCGTGTGGATGGCATCTCAATCTGTTATGAGACGAAGACAAATTATACTGTTACTATGTGTCAAAATAAAAATAATTACATTCATTAGTAATATTTTTAAAATCCAGTATGTTTATACCAAATAACTAACGACGAATTTGATCAGTTTTATTGTTGTATGATTCATGAACTATGATAATTTTATGAAAATAATCTTTGTAATAGGTAAAGAATTGATAATCCGTAATGTCTCACCAAAAAATAAATTAGCAAGTTATTTAAGAAACTTGCAAATTATAAAAAAAATATAAGAGCACTGATTGAATTATCTAAATATTTGATTTCGAAGCCATAATATTTATAAAATAAATTGAAATAAAAGTTTATTTTTATTTCTCAACTCTCTTCTATTTTGTTTTAATTAATAGATTATTGGTCATATTGTTGTCGATTAATTTATAAAGTAAAGATTTGGGAATTAGTAACTCCAGTTTCGACCATAAGCTGGTAGTAGAGAACACCAAATATCAAAGATCATAAACATACAAATTCAATATTCGCCAAAACAACCATTCTTTCAGGGGGGAATGTACTTATAGTATCTATAATGCGGAGAAAGGACGTAAACTGGATTTACTGGGAGTATTAGAAAATCATAAAGCCAAAATTAATACTATTTTTATCGTCACAGATACATATAAAGTATTCTTCTCTTTTCGAAGCTATATGAACAACCCTTGTCCATATTTTTAAGTATTTTGTTTGTGGCCTGAACTATATTTTTTAAATATACAGTCGTAAAACAAAGTTTTTAAAGTGTATTCTCAAATTCTTCTTAACCATAAAATCCAATATGTTTTAGAAAAAAATTGTTATTCCGAAATTATACTATTGAGCCAAAATTAATTATCCAAACAGTATTATTAATTTTGTTAAGAGCTTTTCTAAATTGGGAAAAGTCATTTTATTCCATCAAGAGAGTAGCACAGACCTAATGAAATTTGCTTCTTTTTAAATGTTTTATCTTCTTCATTCTATTAGTTATCCGGGCGAAACTGTCCAAGGGACCAAGGAGACGAACTAATGTCAGGAGGACTCACACTCACCGAAGAAAAACAGGATTATTTCCCCGGACAAAACCGGAATCTGCTTCCTCCAGATCAACGTCAACAGATGCCATGCTGCTCGCCAAGTGATCGCCGTCTGCATTAGGAAGTCCCAGGCGGATGTGATCATCGTGATCATCGCCAGCGAACCAAACAACACCAGAACGAACGGTAATAGGTCTGGGGCTCATGAGCAATCACCTGATCACTGTTTTCGGTAAACCTACTGTGGTAGGTGATTACTATTGTCTGAACGTCACTCTGGAAGATTGGGAGGACCAAATTGCATCGATGGTGTGTGCCGCGGATTGGGAAGACTTCAATGCCAAAGCTTCCATTGGAGTGAAACCAGAGTGGATAGGAGAAGAAAAATGCTATTCGACTCCACAACCAACCTAGAATTCGAAGTGACTACGTGGGAGACGTTTCCACCTTCTCTAGGATGGGATCAGCATATGTTATTGACCTAATGCGTTAAACAATTTGAAGAATATTCTTACACATCTTCATCTTTTGACCAGGTTTTTTCATGTTTTAGCCCACTGCGTGACGCTGGTATCCCTCGCTTGTCCTTGCTCTCCTTTCCTGTCTTTTGCCCTCTCTCTCTCTTTATCACTTCTTCTCTTTTGTTTTCTCTTACTTTCTTACGTTCCCCTTTACTCTCTTTCGTTCTGTCTTACACTCTTTGCTCTTTGCTGTTTTCTTTTCCTTGATTTCCCACGCTGTCCCCTGCTTTTCCCTGCTCTTCCTCGATATCATTTGCTTTCCGTTGTTTTCACACGTTCTCTTTTGCTCTCTCGTGTTCTATCTCGTTATCCCCTGCTCTCATTCGCTTTCTCTTACTCTCTTTTGCACTTTTTTACTCTCGTTTACTCTTCCTTGCTTTTCCATGCTCTTCCTTACTCTACCCTGCTTTCCCCTGTTCTTCCTTGCTCTCACTTGTTCTCTTTTGCTCTCTCTTGCTTCATTTCGTTATCCCCTGCTCTCTTTCGATATCCCTTACTTTCTTTTGCTTTCCCCTGCTCTAACTTTATCTGTTTTGGTCCTTCCTGTTCTGTTTTGCTCTATCTTGATCGCTATCGTTCTTACTTGCTCACATTTGCTTCCTTCCGTTCTCTCTTGCTTTCCTTTGTTTTCAATAGCTTACTTACCTTTCGTTCTTCTTTGCGCTCATTTGTTTTTCCTTCCTCTCACTTACACACTTTTGCTCTCTCTTGCTCGATCTAGCTTTCTCTTGCTAACTTTTGCTCTATCTTGCTCCGGTTGGTTCTTCCTTACTCTCTTTCACTCTCTATTGCTCATTTTAGCTATCTTTTCCTCACTCTCGCTCTCCCTTGCTCTCTTATACTCTTTCTTGCTTTCATTCACTCTTCCTTGCACTCCTTCGCTATCTTTTGCTATCTTTTGCTTTCTCTTGCTCGCTCTCGCTTTCTAAATATTTTTAGGAAATTCTCAACTTTCGTAAAGTTTCCCAACTGTTTCTTTTTTACGTTCCTGGATCTTTGCGTATGGGTTCTTAAATTTTCCAGAACATTCTCCTCCTGATGTTTTTGAAGTTTCTTCGAAGGTTCTAGAATTTGGAGCTATTTAATTTTTATATATCGATAAATCACCATTGGTTTTTGTTTAGCTTCCTCTCTTTAACAGTTTTTAGATTTTTTATGATACATTTTTTTATAAAGTTTGTTTCTATTTTCGAAGATTTTAAACTTTTGCATCAATTTCTTTTTTATACTTAATACTTTATACATAATATACCATCAAATGTTTTCTTTTGAATTACTAGATTGTTTCCTGTATTAAGAAGAGAATATTCCTGTAAGTTCTTCTCTACTAGATTCTCTTTTTCTTTTTGATGTTTCATAATTCCTTTTTTTATATTTTACGTTTCATCCAATCAGAGTTTTAAAATGTCTCTTCTAAATAGTGAACATTTTCCTTAAAAATTCTAGTATTTTTCCCATTGATTTATCTTCCATATTTCTAGAATTTTCTTCAAGGGTTGAATAGTTTTTAATAATTTTTAATTTAATCAAGGGCAAAAAATTTATGTATAAGACCATAATCATGATATCTACCAAGAGATTTAATAATTATTTCCCCATGCAGTTGAGCAAAATAAGCTTCATTGTGCTTATTTATTGAGATAAGATAATAAAAAATTTGGAAGGATAATAATATGCACTATTAATTTTTGGGGATTTCAGATTCAGTTACTCAACAATATGAAGAATTCTACAAAAATTATACATGGGAGAGTATGTCGGAATTGGCTAAAAGAGTTGGTATGGACCAAATAAAATAAATGTCACGTTGACAAAGATATCAAGAAAGTTTCATATAAGTTGGACGAAGATAAGTGACAAGAATCACCTTCTGATCCTCATCATCGGTTATAGAAAGCAATAGGTTGAGTGGAAGAACACTGGGCTATGAACACCGCCTTCAAATCTTCTGATCCAAATTTCAAGGTCATTGTAAATGTATTTCATTTTGTATATTCAATTTTTTAGCAAGATTTGCAATGCAAATAAACTTAATTAAACTAAATAAGTATTCAGATGCTTATAATGGGGTTAGAATAGCAGACCTACGTGAGAAACCTCGAAGAAAAACCGCATTTTTTAAAGAACGTAGTAAAATATTAAATGCATATTTATCGAAACTTTCCTTATGAAGAGATTAACAATCTGACATTTTTCGTACTTGGACAGCAAATTCTATGGATGGGACTTATTATTTTTTTCTTAAATAACTACAGCAGGAATTAAACTTAAATATTCAGAATCTATTAACCAATAGTGTGATTATAAATGTTTCCTAAAACAATTGATATATGATACCTAGAAACAAAATTACAATCCATTTGATTTAAGCTAGATGAGTGAGAAATGTCATCCAAAGACTTAAAAATTAAAAAAACAGCAGAAACTACAGCAGGAATTAGTTTTCAATATTCAAAAACTATTAACAAATAGTGGAGTTATAAATATTTCCCAAAACAATTGTTATACGACACATACAAACAAAATTATAACACATTTTGTTTAATCTAAATGAATGAAAAAATGCATATAAGAGTATAATACATTTTAAGAAAAATAACTACAGCAGGATTTTGGTAAACATTTTCAAAATCGATTGACAAATAGTGTCGTTTTAAATGTTTCCGAAAAAAAAGATGTATGTCATCTGAACCCAAAATGATTATCCATCTTGTTTAAACAGAAGGAATCAGCATCATTTCAAGGTTAAAAAATTTATAAAATAACTACAGTAATTGTCTTTACATGCTTAAGATATATAAACAAATAGAGATGTTTCCAAAATAATTACGATCCATTATGTTTAACTTGAATAAATAAAAAATTCCAGTACTGTGTTTGCAAAATTCTAAAAAAATAACGACGACAGAAATTAAGTTTTAATTTACAAAATCTATTAACAAATAGTGAAATTGTAAAATTTTGCCAAAATATGTACTTGACGTATGTCTTCTAGAAAAAAAAAATACAATACATTATGTTTGAACTGAAGGAATCAAAAATTGCATTCCAGCGTTTAAAAAATTCTAAAATAATAACTGCAACGAGAATTAGGTTTAAATTATCAGAATCTATTGACAAATAGTTATTATTTATTTATTTATTATTTATTATGTATTTTGACCAAAACAAATAATTGTAGTGCTTCATCTAAAATCAAAATTACAATGTTTAAATTGAAGGAATGAAAAATTGCATTTTGACGTTTAAATTCTTGTTCAACTAGTAAAGCTGAAATTGCGTTTAGATTTTTAAAATACATTAATGATATTATAAAGTTTTACAAAAATAATTTAAAATTACAACAAAATCAAAATTACATTTAATTATGTTTGAACTGAAAAAAATGAAATTTGTATTCACTACAGAGTTTAAAAATGTATAAAAAATACATTAATACAGCAAAAATTGGGTATAAATTTTTAAAATCTATTGATAAGCTATACATTTTTCCCAAAACATTTAACGAACGTTACCTGGAAACGAAAAAACAATCCGCTTTGTTTAATCTGCGGAAATGAAAATTTGTATTTCAAGGCTTTAAATATAAATAATTGCTACAACAGGAATTGAGTTTTAATTTTCAAATCCATTAAAATATATAGCATAGTAATAATGTGCTACCAAATAACCAAATAACCAAATAACCAAATAACTACAGCAGAAATTAAGTTTAAATTTTCCAAATCTATTAACAGATAATATCATAATTGATTGATTGTTGAGGCACTTAGACGTTCCATATTCAATATTAAGATAACGAGACTGTTAGATTTTTAAATTTGGTTTGTTATATTTATTTACATGTAGTGTTAACAAAAAAACAAATTTGAAAATCGAACAGTCTTGTCATCTTAATGATGTCGTAATAATTTGTTTCCTAAAACAATTGACGAACGTCTTCTATAAATAAAATTAAAATCCATTGTGTTTCAAAATATATTGACACATTGTGATATTATAAAATAGTCATCTAGAAACAAAAATTACTACTACTATTGTTGAAATTCCTAAAATTATGTGAATGCAAGTAAATTTAGACTTTTCGTGAGATGCTAGGTAAAAATATTCTAGCAGAGAATGTTGGAAATTGGAAAATTTGTTCTTGGGCTTAAGAAATTTTAAAATATAAATATGGAATTAATTATGCTTAAATTTTCAAAATCTATTTACAAATAGTGTCGTTATAAATTTTCTTAAAACAATTAAAGAACGTCATCTACAAACAAAATTACAATCCATTATGTTTAAGCTGCAGGAATAAAAATTGCATTACAGTGTAAAAAAATCTAAAAATAAAATGCAGCAGAAATTCGGTACAAATTTTCAACATTCATTGACTAATAGTGTGGTTATAAATTTTTCCTCCAAAAAATTGACGTAAACTATGAGAAAACCAAATTACAAAAATTTTTGTTCAAGGTTTAAAATATCCTAAAAATAACTACAACCAGGATTCATTTTTTTTTTTAATTTGAAAAACCTGTTAACAAACTGTGTGGTGACGATACATTTTTCCTAAAACAATTAAGGTACGTCCTTAGAAACAAAATCACAATTCATTAAGTTTTAGTTGAAGGAATGAAAACATTGTATTTCAAGATTTAAAAATTTCAAAATTATAACTAAAGCAGAAAATGGGTTTAACTTTTAAATTCAAAAATGATCTAGAAGAGAAATTAAATATGCATTTTCAAAATCTGTAAATAGTATGATTATATATTCTTTCCAAAGCAATTGGCGTAAGTTATCTACAAACAAAGTTTCTGAAATTCAAACATTTTGTGACATAACTGTTGATAACAAAATCAAAACTTATTTCAAATATGGAAAGACGCCTAAATTTATTGTACACCTACGAATTTCTATATGCATAAAAGTAAACTTGCCAGGCTGATTTAGGATTTGACAAGGCTGGAGCAGTATGGGTTTGAAATATACATATTTGTATTTGATAATAAATATTGAAATATATTTATTTAGCTTTGCAAAAAAAAACTTTAAATTGACACATTTTAACCTCCTTTTAGGAGCAACTTTGTTGTCAATATTTACAGCTACATATTACTGGCCTTATTAAATTAACTACGATTAATAGACAATCAACATATATGGATTTTAAATCATAAGAATACTTACGACCGTTACTACGCGGTTATTCATGTGATAAATTTCACCGAATGCCAAATATATTTTTCATTATACATTCTGTAAATTGTCGTTTTGTCATCATTCTTGGTGATGGTATTAATCCGTAATTAGTTGAAAATAAAACAATATATAACTGAAATTTTAATTCTGATTAATTTATATGTATAGACAGACATCTACCGAACTATTTAGAGTTGCTGCATCTAAAGTGAAAATTGCCATGATGACAGCTAACCTCCGTTATGAGACAGCGCCCTAAGAAGAAGTAAGAACAAAAATCTTCTTATTAAAGACTAGTTAGATTAAATTTAATGCTAATTAAAATTTAATTTTATATCATAATTGGCGTGCTTTCACTACTTTACTTAATATGTAGGGAATATAATTCAGAAGTACTAACGTTAATTGCATTACATCGAGTTTTCCATAAAGTCTAAGAAATAATTTTCAAGAGATTTAAATGTAAACACTTGCTAGCATTTGATTTACGAGGGTGCTTGAACTCGCATTACTTGATTTCTGCACAATTAATACAATGATAAATGTTGGAGAAATTCGTGATTGATCACTTCCGAAAGATAATTATAAAAAGTAAGTAGATATAAACGCTTGGCTAAACCCGTTTGCACTTAATCTACTACCATTCTTGGCGTGTCGGTTTGTACGTGGCAAAAAGTCAAGTTTCTGCGCGCATTTTATCTTCGTCTAGAATTCAACTCGCCTTGCTGGCCGACGCAATGTATTGTTTTTTAATAAGGAACCGAAAACAATTGATCATTAATTTAAAATTTATTGTAAATTTCTGTCTCCACTATATTTTTTTTATTTGGTGGGGTAAAGTGAAAGGGTGAAATGTGATTAATGGGGGTGTCGCACGACACGCGTGGCCCCAGATCGGACCGAACTCTCGAGTGATATAATTTTGATGACTGGCGGAGGAAGGCGGACGATCGGAAGGGAAAAAAACGAGCTGGAAAAAATATATAAGGACGTTATCGCCTTAGCAATGTGTCAAATCGTATTTATATGTGACACATGTTCTGGACTAAAATATGACCGGCCGTATCTCATTTTTGCCCGTTTTATTAAAGGAATTATATTGAAAGGGTTTCTGCATTGGTGTGTGCGAATGCGAGTTTTTGTCTGCCTTTTGCCCTTCACATAAATCCAGTCGAATTGGTAGTATCCAATTGCACCAGTACATGGTTTTGCACTAAATAACAGTGTGATTTAATTACTCGTCGGACACTCGATGAACGCCCTAGTGAATGGATGAGGATTAGCGATAAAGGGTTGATGTTGTTTCGCGATTGATTGGCCAGTGCTAATATAATTCTTCTAATCCGGGTACTTTAGAATTTACGAGTTTGTTTCCAGTCGCCATTGTAGTATGAGGGATTTTCTCATCGATAAAAATATAGGAGACATATATCACACACTTCAGTCGAAAAAAAAAAAATATATATAATATCTATAAAAGTGTCCAAATATATCGAATAGCCATTGTCGTATCTTACATTTATAGATTTTCCCACATATCTGCATTTCAAATTTGTTTGCGCTCGTAAAATGTTTATTAAAACTATTGCAACATATTTCATTCTGGCAGCACGCAAGCTTTTCATTCACGTATGCATTATTGATATTTTTCCATATTGTTCATGCAGCCGGTTACAGGAAACGAGAACAGTTTCCGGGTTTATTTATTGAAATATTTAACGTGACGCTTTAGTAAATATGAGTGAAAAAAAATATAGGGATATTGTGCGTTAATAATTAACCGCAACGTTTACTTGTCAATTTAATGGTTGAATTCATCCGCATTATCTATTATATATATTCTAGCGACTTTAAACTAGTAGTGGTTCTCATTAATTTTTCTCTTCTCGCCCCCCCAAAATAGAACGGCAATGGACTAACCGTAATGAGATTGGGGTGCATAAGTCCGTCCAGATATCCATTCAATCGGAACTGGGATTAAGTAAATTGATGGGGGGTGTTAATTGTTTTTGAAAAGGATACAAAACTAATTTGTTTAGAGAATTACGTAATGCGTGGAGAACTAAATGATTGAATAATTTTCTTAAATGTTTTTTTTATACATATTGATTGTATAATGTATTTAAAAAAATAGTTTTCATATCCCTATGAATGTTTCCTAGAATTCGTTAAATTTACATTGTTTCGTTTCTCCGCAACTAGTAATTGCTTTTAGATGATGTTTACTTATTTATCTTAACTTAAATTCTTTTGTAAATGATTATGCAGCCCGAATCCGAGAGTTACAAGGAGAATAAGTAAGAAGTCTTACTTTTAGTGTTTCCCGGATGATTATTATGTTAACAATAACTTATTCTTTTGATTTTACTTTCCCAGTGAGTTTAAGTAGCTTGTTCACGTTGTCAATTAAAGATAGAATTTCTAGATCGATTAGTTTGTTTGCTAATGCATTTAAATCATTGTGAGTAATGGTTTTCGGTTTGGTCCGTGATTGGAATTTAATTCACGTAGGTTTTGTTTTTCACATTCACAAAGAAAAATGATTGATTTGTTTGTGAACTGTTTTTTTGGAATCTAATTTTGTTCATAATTCTACGTTTTTGGGAATTATTATTTTTCAATCTCTACTATTCTTTAAAATTATCAATATTTTTAGCTTTACTGAATGTTATTTAATAGAAAAACCACGAAAATATTTTGTACATTTTACGAAAATATTTTCGTTTTTTTTCTATTTATTAGTGACATTTCTTCTACAACGTCAAGGACTTATATATTCTATTATTAAATGTTATTTATTTAAAACTCGGATGCAAATTGTTTTTCTTAGGAATTTAAAAATATATTTTTTTTTTCATTACTTTTTAGTAATTTTGATAATTACGCATTGTTTTCAGCACTAAGGATTTTTAAACTATTAACAAAAACATATTTAAAGTGATCCTTAAATAAAATAACGAAACCAACAAATATTTTTCTTTACGATTACAAAGAGAAAAGAGAAAATCCAATAGGAATAAAAATGTGATTTGTTTGTCAATTGTATTTTTATTTTGGAACTTAGATTTTTCACAAATATACGTTTTATCAATTGTTTTTACATAAAGTTTTGTATATGTTCTTTAGGCTAGTGTAATGAATTAAATATTGTCCTAGGTCAGGAGTACGCTAAGGCAATGATTAATTTGTTGGGATAGGTTAAGAGTTTGCTAGGGTAATAAATAATACATTGGGATAGGTTAAGATTATGCTAAGGCAATTATTTATTTATCGGAATAGGTGGAGAGTAAATTAGGATGTAAAAAAGCTCTGTATTAAAAAAATATTTTGGTAGGCCAGGACTACTATCAAAAGCTTTTCTCCAATTTCTTTTTAAATTTTAAAAGATTCTCGAAATTTCAGAAATTTCTCCTCCACACTTTTAGATTTATTGCAACTTCCTTTCCAAAGAATTTTCATCGAGAATTCTACAAATTTACAAGTTTAGCAAAGATTTTATTCAAGAGTTTTTTTCAGAAAGTCATTATTTATATTTATAGAAATTTCTTCGTGGTTTTTGTAGAATATTTTGTTCAACTTTTTTCTATAATTTTCTCAGATGATCCATACTTTTAGTTTTTTTTTTTACATTCAGATTTCTAGAATTTTTCACAAGATTTTATTTTAGATTTAAAAAACTTTTTTTGAGGATCCTCGAAGTGTACAGTAATTTCTTTTTCTTATCTAATAAATAAATATATATTTCCAGAATTTTTAGCAAAGATTTTATTCGACTGTTCTAGATTTTTCAGAAAGTTCTTTCAAGATTTTGTTTAAGTTTATAATTTATTAGGATTTTTTATTTTTTATTTTTAGAACTTACTTAGAGGCTTCTGGAAGTTTCAGGATTTTTTTCTCCATATTTTCAGTTTTTTGCATCTTCCTTTCCAAAGAATTTTAATCGAGGATTATAAAATTTTTTGCAAGTTGTCCTTGTAGATTTCTAGAACATTTTTGGAGAATTCTAAAAGTGTACAGTAATTTCTTTTTCATATTTCTAGAATTGTTAGCAAAGGTCTTATTCGGGAGTTTTTTTATAAAGTTTTATTTTAGGCTGTTTCCAGTAATTTCTCTTCCAGATTTTAATATTGTAAGATTTCCCTCAGAGCTCAAAAATTAAAAAAAATCTTTTAGAGAACTTTAGACTTTTTTCGAGAGTTCAGAAATTTCCAGTAACTTTTATTCAGATTTGGAGGCTATAGAAAATCTGTTCCTAGAAATCTAGACTCTTTTCAGTTATTTCTCCAGATATCAAGATTGTTTTTTTCAAGCTGTCTTTTAAATTGCTAAGTTTTTAGAATTTAAAAAAAAAATTCTAGAAATGTATATTTTTGTAGATTTCAAAAAATTTCCAGTAAATTGCGAAGATTTAAATGAAGGCTTTTTTTGAAAAATTTGTTTTTAAAAATCTAGACTTTTCTTTCTCGAGAGTTCAGGAAATTTCTAGTAATTTCTTCTCTACATTTCAAGATTTTTTCAACTTGTCTTCTAAATCGCAAAGATTTTCTTTTAGAATTTTCTTCTAGAAATCTAGATTATTTTCTCGAGGGTTCAGGAAATTTCTAGCAATTTATTCTCTAGAGTTCGAGAGTTTTTTTTGAATCTCGTCATTTAAATTGCAAAGATTTTCTATGAGGCATTAGGATTTTCTAGAATTTTTTTTTCTGAAAGTTTAGAGTTTAGAAAATGGCCAATAATTTCTTCCCAAAATTATATTTTGTTTTCAACTTTTCATATAAATAGCGAAGATTTTTTTCAGGCTCTAAATGTTTTTTAATTCGTCTTCTTTTCGAGAATTCAGGTAAATTTCAGCAATTGCTTCTCGTACTTGTTTCAACTAGAGGCTATAAACTTATTTAGAAAGTTCTAAATTGCGGAATTTTTCTTGGAGGCTCTAGAATTTTTAGAAAATTTTCATTTAGAAATCTAGACTTTTTTCAAAAGGTTCAGGAAATTTCCAGAAATTTCTCCTCCAGATTTCAAGGTTATCTTCGTATCTTCTACTTTTTATAAAATTTGTTTGTAATAAGTCCTTCTTTCACTAAATTGAAAAATTCAATATGTTTAAACCACAAATGATTGTAAATAAGTATGGATTACCACGTAGAAACGGTCGCAACAATTCTCTTTATCAAATATTTTTATTTTGTCAATTTTTTTTTAATTCAAATTTTGTAATTAAATTATTGCAAACCGCGAGGAGATCAGTAATTAAAGTTAATATGTATATGTAGGGTGGGTGGGTGGCCTATAACCCACCCTCCAATCAGTAAAATATAAGCGTGGGTTTTAATTAAAAGTTGTAAAACCTAAATAAACATAATATTATTGCAAAATTTAATAGATTTATTCAAACAAATTTTGAAATTAGAGAAATTTTGAAAAATAAGACAAAGAGAATGAAAAACTGAAAAAGTTTTATTCAAACATTTTTTTTGTTCTTCATTTAAAAATTTTTAATTTTTTTTTGTTATTGCTAATAAACTATAGAAGCTAAATGAAATTTTTATAACAAGTAAATATTAAAAATTCAAAATTGAGCAAATAATTAAGAATAACGTCATAGTTTTAAAAAAAATATAGGGAAAGTATTATGATGGCCACATCACCATTTTTTTAAAGAAGACCAAAGATGTAAATAAATCAATTAATTAATAAAATAATAAAATTATCAATAGTGTAAGTGAAACAACTGACCTTGGTGTAATATTTGATCAACGGTTGTGTTTTGTACCGCATTCAAATAGTATTATTCAATCATCATTAAAGTTGTTAGGTTTCATTATCCGAAGCTGTAGGCAATTTAAAAATGTCCAGAGTATTATTACCTCATACAACTCATTCATTCTTAGTAAAATGAATTATTGTGCGCCGATTTGGAGCCCTAATTATTTAAGTTAAATTAATTTATTGGAGAAAGTCCAGAAGAAGTTCGTGAAGTATTTGTATTATTTTAAATTCGGGGTATATCCTCCACATGATTACGACATGCTGATCAGTGAATTTCGAAGGCAACAATGTTACAACATCATAGGTACATCCAAATCATTACATTATGTAAACATATTCACAACAATATTGATAATCCATTTTTTCTGAACCTTCTTCACTTCTACGCTCCTATTTTTTTACACGTAATTAATTAACATTTTACCATATTACCATAAAGCCAATACTTCAATCTCCGCTGTATCAAATGCTAAATAGTTACCACGAAATTAAATATTTTGTTGACATATTTAGTCCTAGTCTTTCTAAAATTATTATTGTCAAAAAATAATTATGAAGTGGTGACTTGTTTGTCAATTATTTTTGATATGAATCTTAGGTTTTGAAAATTATATACTTTTTTTCCAGAATTGTTAAAAAATGTCTCTTGTTTTTGACAGTTGTCAATTGTTTTATTATTAATTTTTTTGACAATTATTAAATAAAAACACGACTGTTTAAAGTTTTGCTTTATTTGTAGATACACTGCTACAAAATACAAATAAAGCAAAACTCTAAACAGTCGTATTTTTATTTAATAATTGCATAATGGAGTGTCGTCAAGTATCAGACTCATCAATCCAATTTTTGACAATAATCTTTTTTTCGAATAAAGGAAACACTTTTACTTTTTTTATTCTTAATATTGAAATGTACCACCAAGTGAACGCCGTTAAGATCCAAGAATATTTTTTTCATTTTTAACAATTGTTTTTGAGAACTTGGATCCGACAGGTCCTTTAGAAGTTGATCTCTTTAAGTACTTTCTACTTTATTAATAAAAACTAAGGTTAGAGCTTCTTCGAAATCATTAGCTGTAGAGATAGAATTTGATTCTTGTCCTATTGCAGCTTTTTTTATTGTAACCATGACTGATGCGCAATGTTGTTTTCACTGGAAAGAGGTTTCACTTTTTACCATTACACTTGAAACCTACATGAAACATTATTAAATACAGAAAGTCACTTACAATACAATATTAAGAAATTTATCACAAAAACACTAATTGAAACATTTTTTGAGTTTTTGCTTAGCACTTAAATTTTAACAGTTTTGACTATTTTGGGTCATTCGCAATAAAAAACTTAGCTATTTATCGCACAAAAAACTAATAGTTTGGCATTTTTTTAATATTAAAGTAAAGATTATTATAGAAGAAATTATTTACAGACATTAGGTCATATTGGGGATTTGTGCATTTTCCAACTGTAATGATATCTTTAAAATGTTTCAAGTCATATGCAAATAATAATAATAAAATCCTAATATGTCATAATGGGACAAAATGTTACCCTTGTGGTACATTTGAACACTACATTTACGATTATATAAAAAGTATTAAGCTTACTGTTTAAAATGTTTAGTTTTTTTATTTGACATTTGAATTTGGTACAAAAGAAACGTATTGGCAATCAATAGTGCGCCGGCCAGTGTTCGACAATTGCAGTAAAGTCCTTTTGAAAAGCCGACTATTAATCGCGGCAAATTAAAGCGAATGCAACATCTGCATCCGCTTACAAGGATAATTAAACCGTATCCGGACTGAGTGGGGTGGCATTTTTCGACGTTTCGTATTAATGCCGAATCCGTGTGTGTAATTGTTCAGAAATGGGCGAGGTTGAAAAGTGGCGGTTATTTGTAACCACGTTAGTTGTGCGTTTGAGCCATCGCAATGCTCTTGTCACAATGATTGAGGCGACTCGTGAGGATATACATGTCCTTAAAGCTATTGCCGCAATTAATCAAGTCGGCAATTTCATTTCGGGTCACCGGTTTTCTCCCGGTTTTTAGCCGCCCCCTTATTAACATTGCCGGATCCGTCCGCGTATAATTGCGCGCCCCCGAAACGAAAACGCTCAACATCTGCTTTATTGCGTCGTAAATCTCACCAGCCAGGAAAAGGCTAACAATAAACATCCGATTTTTAATCCTGCGATTCCACTGCCTTTCCTAATGATTCTGCGACTTGTTTTTTGGCCAGTTTTTCCTCTCTTTTGAAGAGTGATTAATCATCGGCGGGTAAATTGGAAAATAAATAGTGGTGACAGATGGCGGTGCATTTCGCATGTAATCAATCGATTCGGCTAGCGTTAATTATATACTCATTAGTTGGAGTATTACCGCGGCGAATCAATCAATCAGCCCAGGGCTGTGTCGGGGGAAATAATAGTTATGAACTATAATCCGGTTTGGGGGCAGAGGGATTCGAGCGGAGACGGTCTATCGGCGCGAGATTCACATCCAATCAGACCATTAGTGATGCAGCTTTGGCCGTTCAATCCAATTTATGGGCCGCTTAAAACTCCTGAAGGCACACACTACCAATTAATCTGGACGCATTTATGCACCTTACAAGAAGAAGCAATAGATCAAAAAGATGAAGCCATAGTGTACTATCACCTCAACAATACGCTGACCACCTTGATTTAAAATAGATATATCAGATAACGTTCTGCATTTTCAAGTAATATTGATTGTTCTATCATCACCTCATTTATCCATTACAGTTAGATAGAGATAGACAGGTTTAATTCACAGGATAATAAGCGAAATTAATGGTTAAACGTGACATTCGAAAACAATAATTAGTAGTTACCTGGCTAGGAATAGATGTCTGCGTGGCAGTTCGGTGAATGAGTAATTTAATCTAATTGGGGAAAATAGGAGGCGGCAGTATTGCATTAGCGATTTATGTTCTGAAACTCCTTACTTAATTCTAGCGACGCTCACGACGACAGGAATTCGAATTTGAATGTTTTATTTGCATTCTCCTGAGGGGGGAGAGTTGTGAAGTGTGTGCCAGTTCGATTCGATTAATCATCGCCGTTGTTAGGCTATGCATCATCGTTAATTTTGTTTTGTAGAAAAACCTTTATCGCCCCTCCTCGCCAATTTATATCGAGCGGAATGAAACGTCTTACACGCCCGATCCGCCAGAACAGGGCAGATAAGAGCGTCGCGACGGTACGAGTGACGGCTCAGAGGGCGATTTATAATTCATTTTATTTCCGCCGTAAAACCGCGATCGGCCAAATTGAATTTCGGCACTATTCCATATTTCACGCGCCCTTAGTGCGGATGCATTAGAAATAAAAGCATGCGCCGTCTCAAATAAGATCCGGCAACCTTAAGGGTCGAAGCAAATGAGATGTGCTTAATTTGATGAGGGAAATGAGGGGGGCATTCGCACAAATAGAAACACAAACAATGTGGAAACTTCTTGGGTATCACGGGGTTACGTGAAGCACCGTTACGACACACGTTGCCATGACGATAGTCGACTCCACACTATCAAGCCCTTATCACTCATGAGGGTTATTCCCCGCTTACAGAAAAATCCTTAATTATAAACTAAGACCTTTAACGATCGAATTATCCACATCGCTGGGACTTTATTATCTCAGTTAAATTATTCATCGGGTAATCTTCATGCTTGAAGCTTTGGTTGCTGCTACTCCGAACTGTAATTACTTCTAACGGCCGATTCAAAGTTGAAATTGCTCGGTAGTTCTGTTATATCTGAGAAGATATAAAGATAATTATACTCTAATACTATTAAACGAAAAATATATAACATTCTTATATTTGATTTTATTCAGAGATCACTTTTTATATACTTCTTTTTAAATCGTCTGCTTTCTCTCCAATTTTAATAAATTTACGTTTCCATACCTACCATTTTGTTTCTAGTGAGCATCGGTCAATTTTTTTAACACAAGTTAAAGATACGTTATTTCCCTACACGTATGAAAAGTTTTAAGTCCATTTCAGCAGTGATAATTTTTCTCCAAATTATTTTTAATCAACTGATGCGTATCCTACTTTCGATCATTGAAGTTTCAAGCGTTTCCGATTTTTTTCTAGCCAGCGTACATCGATTATTTTAATATATGGCAAAGATATATTATTTCTTTACATGTGTGAAAAATTTCAAGACAATTTCAATAGTGATAAATTTTCTAGATTAATTTTAATCACAGGGTGCATATTATACATACTTTTGATCATTCAAGTTTCAAACGTTTCTGTTTTATTTTTAGTCAGCGCCTGTGAATGATTTTTATTATTCCTTAATATGTATTTATAGTGATCATTTTTACGTGCTGAAAAATATCGATCAATTAAGGCAGTTTTTTAGAGAAATCTTGAAGTAAGATGCTAGTAATTTTAGAAATCATGAAATAATGTTTCTAGAAAATACTGTGAGGATGAGTAAAACAGAAGAATATTAAAAAAAAAAATTAAGGCCGGTTTCGAAAAAATTTTAAAAAAATCAACAGGGAAAACAAAAGCAAAAATAACAGAAATTTGAAGTTAAAATAAATAAACTAAATTATGTTTAAACACTGTAGAAGCGTCAAATACGTCATACTTCCAATACAAAGTATTGTAAGCTTTATTAATAATGGAAACATCGGATCAAAAGTTGACTTTGATCTTTGAATACTTCGTCAATGACAGGTGAAATTCAAAAGAAAGGTTTTAAGAGTTATGTACCAAATCATATTCGTGCGATGAAAATGCTTCACCTGTTACAAATTCCAGAATCCTTAAATTTGAGCAATTTACAAGGGAAATTCCTGAAAAATAGGAATAAACTAACTACTACAGAAATAAGAAAGAAAAATTCTATGACCCTTGAAAAACTTTAGAGCAATATGGTTAAAATGTTTCTCTGAAAATGGAACTGCTGAAAAACTCTAAAAATATCTGGAAGAAAAGGAAAAATAGATGAAACCGAATATGCTGAAAACTTCAAGATTTTTTAAAGACGCATTTCTAAAAGAATCTGGGAAAATAAAGCAGCAAAGTTGTCGTACCAGTCCATAAAAATTACAGAAATTTTAATGTTTGAATAATTAGACTAAATCCTGTTCATAAAAAAAAAATATATATATAAAATACTTCACACTGATGCTCAAATGTCCTGGAAGTGGCCAAAACTTTAAGTTGAAAGTACTAAAACAAAAAAAACTTTAAAGCCCAAGTTGAGGAGGAATTAATCGACCTTCAGCAGGTTTTACGTGATGATTGCAGAGACTCTGCTTATTGCAAACACCTCAGTGAGAGTCTGGAGGAGTGCAACAATAGAGTGAGCTCCAGAACACAGACCACAGAAAATTGTACTGAAGAGTTTTTCGATTTCCTAGACGCTCTCTACCACTACACCACTGACAAGCTCTTTTCTCAATTGAAGGAGGAAAATTTCCAATACATACTATATATAATGTGTTAATTTATGTAGCCCTATTATACAAAACAAGAAAGTACTTGTAATTTTGATCTGTAAACTTAAATATTACCGTGTTATAATTTTAAAATATAAATGTGACTACAAATTTTTAATGTTGCAACCGTAGATCCCCAAAAGTACTAAACCTAAAGGATATCTCACAGTAGTACTACGGATTTCATGCAAGGTCTTCAATTATAATTAAAAAGAACTTATTATTTAGAAACACCAAAAAAATGTTTTAATTATTTTATAAGCAGACAAAATTCTAGAAAATCTTGAAGGTACTACTAGAAAATCTTGAAGGTACTACTAGAAAATATCGAAGGTACTACCATAGGAAGTACTCATTAAACAAATTTAAACTAAATTTTTCTTATGATATGATTGTATAATTTTTTTTACAATTATCTAAATAATCTGAGTAAATGGACCAGGAAAAATTTCGAACTATCGTATGAAAAATTACAAAAAATTAAAGAAAGGTTAGAAGAATTAAATTAAATCAACTAAATCCTTTTCATAGGGTGAATAGAATAGTTATAAATATTGAAGGTACTAACATTGAAAGTACTCAAAAATATTTTGATAAAACTATGTTATTGTGATTATAAATTTTACAGATCACAAAACTCAGTACAATACCAGTACAACACGCGGTATTACAGTAGGAAAAAATAATAATTTTAGAACAGATATAAATTTCAAAACTCTCAAAGAAAATTATAAGAATATAAAAGAGAAATTGTAAGGAAATTCTAAAAATCTTCTAGCTGATTCCATTTTACGTTTCCTTTGATTAAAGTTCTAAACGTTGTCATTTTGTTTTCAAGCATTGTACCTTAATCTTAAAATCACGAGCAAAAGTTTCTAAAAAGTACTGAGAGAAGTTGCCAAAAAATTGTAGAAGTCTCAAGAAAAATCTCAAAAAATTGGTATAAAAATTTCAAAAATCAAGAAGTAAACTTTGCTGAAGAATACAAGAATAACTAATGAATGATTTAGCAATTTTGAAGAGAAATTGCTGAATATTTCAGATTAAACTTAGGCCAAAATGTGAAATCAAACTAGAAAATCAAAAGTAAATTGTTAAAAAATCTAGAAACCTCGAAAAACTTACTACCACGTGCTTGAAAGTAGAAGAAGAATTGCTTGAAAAATATAACTTTTAGATTTGAAAGAAAAAATTATAATTAATTTAGTAATTTAACAAAAATCAATTTTTGAAAAAAAAATCCCGGCAATTTAAATTAATGAAATATTGCAAAAATATAATCGATACTTGTTCTGCTACTCTCTTGATGGAACCAAATATTTAATAATGTAGCATTACAAGAGTTTTACTTCTCCTAATATTGCAAAAATGCTGAAAAATTGTGAAATATTCTATAAATATGAAACGAATTCAGTAAATTTATTTTCATATTTCACATTTTTCCAGCATTGTTTGCCATATTTTCAGTATTTTTTTAGGTTGCTTGAATTTTTCAAGGACTCATTTTTCAAAACTTTAATTGATTTTTATTTGATTTTTTAAATTTTGAAATCATAGGGAGAAGTTAAAAGAATACTGAGAAAAGTTGACGAAATTGTAAAGGTTCCAAACCAATATCTTATATGCTATAATTTGATATAAAAATTATAAGAAAATTAAAAATCGGTAATAGTCAAAAATACTTAGAGAATATACAATTCTAAAAAATGTTAAAAATTTAGATCCAATCTATAGAGAATTCTAGAATAATGAAAGGGAACATGTTTTAAACCCTTGAACATTTTTCGTATTAAAAAATAAGTTGCTGAAAAATTCTAAATAACTAGAAGAAAAGTTTCTTAGAAATAGCAAGAGAATGAATTAAACATAATATGCTAAAAAACGGTTTCGAAAAAATTCTGAAAAGCTACAACAAGAATTAGTAGGAAATTCTGAAAAATTATACAACACTCGAAGAAAATTTAAAACCGAACTCATAAATAATAACACTGAATTGAAAAACTGCCTATGTTTTTTTAACCACAAATAAATATTTGTGTAAGTTTGGATTACCAAAAAAGTGTAATGGTCGCAAGTATTCTCCTTATCATAAATAATAATTTATAAATATAAATAATTTTTCGATTTAGGAAAGAAATCCTTTAAAAATCCAGATTAAATTAAAACAGAAATGAAGAACAATTCTAGAAAAAGGAATGAGAAATCTCTGGAAAATTCTTTTGGAATATTAAAATAATCTGGAAAAGAATGAGGGAAATATTGGTAATTTTTTGGAAAACTGTGATGAAAGAAATAAAATTTGTGTGATGGAAAAACTGTAGAAATCTGAAAGGAAAATTATTGAATAACCTCTGAATCACGAGGAAAATTTTCTAAAAAATGCTTAAAGAAGCTACAGAAATTTACCTCGTGATTCAGAGGTTATTCCACAATTTTCTTTGCAGATTTCTAGAATTTTTCCATCGCCCAAATTTTATTTATTTTATCACAGTTTTCCGGAAATTTACCAATATTTCCCTCATTCTTTTCCAGATTACTTCAATATTTTAAAAGACCCTAGAATTTATTCATTTTTCTAAAATATGGTATAAAAAGATTTAAAAATTTGAAACGTAGGAATCACCAAAGGAAATTTTAGCAATTTAAAAAAAAAGAACAGACTTTCATGGAAATGGGAGACACACCTAGAAAAATATAATTGTAATGGTTGAAAAATTCTACGAACTTAAAAAAATTAATAATTCTGTAAGAGAAGGATTTCTATAAAATACAAAATAAATTAGAAGAAAGTTGTATAAAAAAAGTTGCTAGAAAATTAGACAACTTTCGTAATTTGAATATGAAAATTGTAAATCGCGAGGAAAATATTCTAAAAAATGCTTACTGAAGCTACAAAAATTTTCCTCGTGATTTAGAGGTTATTCTAAAATTTTTAAGATTTTTAGAATTTTTCCATCATACAAATTTTATCACGGATTTCCGGAAATTTACCAATTATTCCTTTATTATTTTCTTGACTACTTCAATATTTTAAATGACCCTAGAATTCATTTTGATAAAATATGGTACAAAAAGATTTAAAAATTTTAAAGAAGAGTGCTGGCGAATTTAAGAATTTTTAAAGAATATTTTAGCAAATTTTAAGAGAAATTTCTGAAAAATGCAGATCAAACTTACATAGAAATGAAAGAAAAATGAAATTGAAAAATTCTACGCCCTTGAAAAACTGGATAATATTGTAGAAGAATGATTCTTATGAAATACAAAATGAATTATTAGAAAATTGTGGAAAAAATGGTGCTAGGAAATCAGAGAACTTTGAAGTCTTGAATAATGAATAAAAAAAAGTAAAGAAGGATTTTCTAAAAAATTCTAGTCTATCTGAAAAAGAAAATAAATACTAAGAATATTAAAAACGAAAATTTTCAAAACTGTCATAAAATAAAACAGCTGTAGAAGGAAAAGACTAAAAATTTAGAAGGCAACTTACTATGAAAGTTCGAAATCACTAGGAAAAGTTTCTAAAAAATACTGAGAGAGAAATGTATAAAAAATTGAATTTGGTAGGAAATTTTTCGAATTTTAGAAAAAATTGTTGAAAAATTCTAGAAAAACCCTTAAGAAATTTAGTTAAACAAATCTCTCTCTAAATGGAGTTGCTAAAAAAAGATATAACAAAAGGATGGCCATATTTCTTTTTGTTATATCTTTTTAAAATTGCAAACAACTAAAAAAAAAGAAAGTTCTTAAAAAATCTGTAAAAGTATATGAGGAAATATATCGGATCATTGAACAAAAAATTACAGAAATTAAAAAAAAAAATTTGAAAAATTAAATGAATTAAACTAGAAAAGTTACAGCAACTTCTCGAAAATAATTTTATACCTATGTTACGATTGTAAAATTTCAATATTATTGCTGAAAAAATCAAATTTAACTTAGACAGAAATAGTGGACCATTCTAGGAAATTTAAACAAAAATTTCTGAAAAATTTTAGAGCCCTTGAAAAAGTTTTAAGCGATCTGGTTAAACAAATGAAGTTGCTGGAAAATTCGAAGAAACAACAATAAAAATTCTGTATAACTGGATTTTCGCTTTTAAAACCTCGTATATTAAGTAGAATTAAAAATCTATTTTACATTTTTTCTGCTGATCTTCCAACCTTGAATATTGAAAATTCAAGTTTCCATCTTTGTCACTTTGTTTTCATTTAACGTTTGTCGATTATTTTAATTTATATTAAAATACTTACTTTATTCCTCAATGCCTATACTAGAAACTTCAAGACTATTTCTACAGTAATAATTTTTTAAACAAATACCGCTTGATGTATTTTCCACTTTTGATTATTCAACTTTCGAGCGTTGAAGTTTTGTTTTAAGACAGCGTCCGTCGGTTGTTTTAATATATGTTAAAGGTAAATTCTTTCCCTACGTGTTTAAGAAATTTCAAGTATATTTCTGCAGTGATAATTCTTCCAAAATATTTTTTATTCCCTTCTACATTTTGAACTTAATAATAATAATAATGTTTATTTGATGTAAGGAACAAAATGTTTTACATAAGTCAAAAAACATGAACCAAGGTGGAAAGTTTAGAGCGTTGCCTCTTTATTTCTAATTAGCGTCCGTCGATTGTTTTAACATATATTAAAAATATGTCATCCCTTAATGTGTATAATGAATTTCAATTCTATCGCTGTAATGATATTTTTTTAGATTTTTTTTATCAATATCATAATCTTCTACTTTAGATTATTCATTCATTCATCGTTGCCATAATGTTTCTAGTCAGCGTTCGTCAATTGTTTAATATATGTTAAAGATATAAGAATAAAATTTTGAAGTCTATTTCTAAATTATTTTTAATCGCCTGATTTTGATCATTTAAGAGCAATATTGAAGAACTTCAATATTCATATTGGTTCAATTCATAACTCAAAACAAACAATGAATTCAAGACAATAAAATCCTTTGATATTCAGAACTCGAGGGAAAAAATTAAAAATCGGTGAAAAGAAATCACGTGCAAAATACAGACTTGTGTTTATTACACTGCAAAATTTATTTGTCGCCGGTTCCTCCATACAAGATTAAAAACTCCGCCTGAGTTGGCAAAGCGCTTGATCGTATTCGTAAATAATGGTATTCCGGAAAAATTTGATATTCGCCGTAATCTTTTTAATCCCGACAATATGGCTTTAGATCCTTCTATATTAGATTTTTGACTCTTTGAAGAACGAAAAAGAAGACACCGATGCACGGGGGGGCGAGTTTGTTTATGCCTAATTAAGTTTCGGGATTTTTTTTTTTAAATTAACGAGGGAGACGCTACGTATTCCGACATGTAGGAAAGGGGATTTAAAAATGAAATTAGAAAACTTTTCCAACGGTGTAATGAATAAGTTTGCGGGGTGGATTATAATTTTATGAGTAATATCGATTCGTCACAACAACCAGACGAGCAGCATCACTTTTATAGTAAGCAGGGCTGACAATTTGTATGAATTATAAATTACGGCCGTTGGTGATTTGGAAGCACGCGAAATGTTCCCGATTGTTCCTTTATGGTGTCGACGGGACGATAATTCCGTGACGTCTAGACGCAATACTCGCCTCATTCGAAATCTTGTAATTTTTGCGACGCGCACGGTAATTCGCGTGATGGTTTTATTCTTGAGCGCGAGTCA
Organism: Ontholestes murinus; assembly: GCA_963969525.1. NCBI lineage: Eukaryota > Metazoa > Arthropoda > Insecta > Coleoptera > Staphylinidae > Ontholestes > Ontholestes murinus. The sequence continues at coordinate 21,343,047 of OZ018387.1, read as the reverse complement.
AATTTAAATTTTGATGAGGTTATACACTTTTCGAAACGAGTAAACTTTTTTAATAAAGGATTACGTCCGCAGATTTTTGAATGCAGGACTCGTGACGCTATCGCACCAAACTGGGGCGATGTTATTAAAAATATTGCTCAGGCACATCTGACGAGAGTTTCGCCAACAAAATAACAAGAAGTCCAGGATCTCCACGGTGAATTCGTCACGATCAATACTACAAATAGAATATTTTCAGGTGGGGTTTGGTTATTAAAAATAAATAAATCAAAGATTTTTTTATATTTCAACTCAAAATTTCCAAGCAATTAAATTGCTATAAGTAATATTGTTTATATGTTCATTCATGTCATAGATAATAGTAAATATCCTATGCGGATAATCAGTGAATTAGATGAAGTTAAATAACTACTAGGTATCAAGACATATTTTATCTACACATTTCCCTGATTTACCTTACCTAATTAAATTTATTATTGGAAGTTTATTCTTATTTCTGATTGTTTCTTTTGATATCATTTTAGAATTTTTAAACTGATTTTCAACAATAGAATGTATTAAAGTCCTTTGCGTCGTAGACAATTAAATAAAACTTCTAAGATTTAGATTTTCAATTGTCTAGCACGTGTCTCGGTATTCGCAGACCATTCTCAAAGTTAAACGTGTCAGGCAACTGAAAATAAAAACATTGTGGAACAAAACAAGTGTTACCTAATATTAATATCTGATTCTATCAAGACTGTAACGCAACAAGCATTAACTTTATTTAGATTTTTAACAGTTTTTTTGTGAAATTGTTAACAACATTTCTTGATTTTTAGATGATTTCTGATAATTTGCTTATAAGTTGCAATTCCTTTTTGGAGGTATGTTTCTTCTGACCGAACATAATACAGAGGTCAATGTCCTTCTAGCGTTATCCTGACCTATCCTAATACGCCGGCTGTTAGGCAGTTGTATGGCGGGCCAATATATTTGTTGTGGTAGGTCAAGAGTACGCTGGATTAATGCAAAACTGTAACTGAAAACTAAGCGCACAGTAGCTTGGAAAGGTAAAAAAAAAACATATATTGGGCCACAGGGATCCATAGCCATTGATTATCTAATCATCAGGGGTTTTTCAAAGAATTAAAATAAGTGGCAAGAAGATGGGCAAAAATAAGGAAGAGGAGCAAAAACAAGTAGGTCAGGCCATTAGGGATATGAAGAACAGGCTAGAGAAAGTTCAGTGGGATGAAATTTGATCAACGACCTGGAGGATATCCTAGTGGGAAGCGGAAAAAAGGTGAAGGAAAAACAGAGGAAAATGTGTACTTTAAGAGGAATGTCGACATACAAAAAGAAAAATGAGGAAGGTCACGAGAGATCGCATAAACAATAAGTTTAATAGAGTATGTGAAAGAGAAAAGGTACAGATCCTGGTATGAACGAGTGAAGAATTAAGAATGTTTAGAAATGAAGGAGAAAGATGGAATTTTCTAAAAAAATGGGAAAAAAACAAATTACAAGAATGGACAAAAAATGTAGGGAAAACAGTGAAATTCTATGCGGGATAGGAGATGGAAATATAAAGAGAGTAAATAATACAAGTTAAAGTATAAAAAAAGTGTGAAGAAAGTGAACTCTGAATTCGTATTATTTAATATATCTCTTTATATAACTCAAAAAATAAACCAGTAGATGTAAGGGGAATAATTAAAGATTTCATTAAGGTAAGGTAGAAAAAGCTTTTGGTGAAATGAAACAAGGAAAAGCAGCAGGCATGGACGGACTAAAACGATGTGGCATGTTGAAGGTGAAATAAAAGATTTAATCAGATGTGGAGAGTTGAAAATAAAATACTTAAACTTGAATGCTAGATTTTTTAATTGCTTTTGCTAATTTAATTTAATGAAATCAGTTTAAAATTCATTTTTTATAATTTTTCATGTTATAGTTACATTTAAACAATCTAAAGTACATTTTATCATTTATTAGTTTATTCAGCAGAAATAATTTCATTCAAATTAGTGTTGCTTTAATAGTTGTACTATTTGTAACACGCAAATTAATTTGTATTATTCAATGTCTGTCGAAGTATTAGCTAGAGAAGTAGTTGTTTCAAATTAATTTGTTTTGTAGTCTTAGTAAGACTCATTGTTGTAGATTCACGAAATGTTTTCGTATTTTTAAATTTATTATTTAATTTTCTACAACGAACTAAAGGATTTTAATACATTTTATTAAAATACCGGCATTGTGGATAATGGGAATTATTATTTTATGATGAAAACCCAGCTAGAGAAGGACGTTGAAAATAGTGATTGTTACCAGAAATGCAAGTGGGTTTTAGACGAGGAAGGGAGACAAGAGACCAGATATTTACTTTGGCAAGGATTGTAGAGAGAGTGATGCAAGAAAGAGGATGTATGTATGCAGAATTCTTAGACTTAAAAGCAGTATATGATACAGGAAAAGTTTATCAGAATGTTTAAGAAGAAAGCGAGTAATTGTAGATTGAATAAGGAGAGTATATGAAAAAAACTTGGGTTGTTGCGAATGTGGAGATTAAAGTATCAGAAAAATTAAGGACCCTCCGTTAAGCCCTTTACTATTTAATTTATATATTAGTGAATTAGAAGAAATGCTTAGGAAAGAAGAAGCAAAAAAGCAAAATATAGATGCTGGCATATGCGGATGAATGGAATGGCGAAGTAATAGGAAGAGTTGAAGCATTCAAGTATTTAAGATTTATTTTTAAAATAACAAGTGGGTATGTGAAACATGTACAATAGTTGAAAGGAAAAGCACAGAAAGCATGAAGTATTGTGAGAGAGAAGTGGGGAAAATGGTTGGTGAATCATTGTCGAGTGACATGTAATAAATGGAATGCGTGTGTGAAGTCGACTTTAATATATGGTATGGAATATGGGGAACAATAATATATGAGAGAGAGAGCAATTATTGTTTCTGAAGCATATGCTGGTGTTAAAGAGTCAACTCCAGGATACATAGTATTTCAGGAAATAAATAGAGTAAATCTGCAGTATGAGACAATGAAGGGAATAGCATAGTATAAAATGAAGTTGTGTGGATTAGACGAGAAGAGACTGGTGAAAGAGGTATGGAAAACGTGCTGGATGTAGGGGAATCTCAGTAGGGACTAGAGAAAAAACGAATATTTGAAAAACTAGGGTTACTGGAGAATGTAGTGAATGTGTGGTTAGACCATGAAATAAACGTAGCAGCTTGGGTGAAAGAAAAAGGGGAAAAGTGGAAATTCACGAAAGGAAGGCTTTTATTAAAGTGGATACAATAATATGTTTAAAAGGCAAGTGCATTGGAGGGTGCCAAAGTGAAAGGCCAAAGAAAAAGCTAGATTTGGATTAGGATAGAGATGAAGAAAAAGTTAGATGGGAGAAAATTATGGAAAATGTTTATTATATGTGAGTGGAAGGGATACTTTTGAAAAAGAAGTAAGTGAGAAATGGATGGGAAGACACAAAAAGGTAACAGAATAGATGAACCCTCTGGCCAAAACAATGACAAGCTATTAGAATTATACTAAAAAGTAATAATAATAATAATAATAACAAATTGAAATAAAACCACACAGTTGGGATGATGAAGCCACTGCGTGGCGAAACATGTTGCAGTGTCCAACAATAAATGTGAAACCCTCCCAACTGTGTTGTTTTGGAAAAGTAATTTGTATAAAAATCTTTCAGAAACAAAAATAATATAATGATGATGTTGCCCTATATTTTACTCGAAAACTATAAGATTTGCGCAAAAAGGCTAATCTTAATAATTTGCTCACATTTGAATTCTCTACAATTTCTTGTAACTCTAATAGTTTATTAGCAATTGGCAAAAAATTTTAAAAAGTTATTAGAATTTTGTAAAAAACATGTTTTAATAAAACTTGTTCAGTTTCTCATTCCCTTTAACTTTTGTTTGAAATATATATTCTATATAGAGAAAGTAATAAAAATTGGAGGCCATGACGTATTAATTGTAATAAGAAAGTGGTTAAAACTGATAGATAAAATAATAGTTGATATTTACAACAATAATATTTTGAGATCAAACAATGTTAAAACAATAGTGGAAACAGACGCGAAGAATATCATTACGTGAAATAATGGAATATTAACAGATATATGTCATGCTGAATCAAATAGCCAAAAATTCTGTTCTAAATATCATGGTTGCGAAATATCAAAGAATGAACTGGCATGAGAACCATTCAAGAACATTTTAACACCCTAAGAAAGAGAGATGAAATGGAACATGTGATCGCTAATATCCAATAGTGGTTAGGCATCAAAAGAAGAAGAGGACAAAAGAATAAAATAAGAATAAATTTAAAAGATTCTGGACGTCGAAGAGGATGCTCAACATCAGGGTAAAGGAAAGGTTTAAGTAAAAAAATATAATTTGTGATTATAAACTCTGATATTGATTATTTTGTCCAAAATTTTATGTAATTTTCCAGTTGATTTGTTCTATTATGTACTTTTTCAAAAATGATACGAAAGATAATAAATTAAAAATAAAGTGGACTAGACTGAAAATAATTTCAAATTGTTTATAATGTAAAATTAAAGAATTTACTACATTAAAATCAATTTGTTGAATAGAAATTTAACTAATACTCTAAATAAGAAATATATAATAAATCTATAACTACGTTAGATGACTCATATTTTTAAATCATTTTCGTTTGTAATTATCATACATCAATAACCTTAAACAAACCTTCAATTAAAAATTATAAAATGAATATAATAGAAGTAATTATAGTTAATGAGACGATTGTCAATTCTTCCTTGTGTGCAAATATTTTTGTAGTTTTTGACAATTATGTAATGTAAATGTAGATCTTTAGTCCTTTAAAAATTCTTTTGTCTTTTCTACTCTTCAAATCTACCCTTTTTATTACTAATTAAAACACTTTAACTTTGTATAACACTGTATTTATTTTGTGACTATATTATGTTTGATAATGGTACGTTTAGTTACCGAAACTATAGTCACAAAATAAATACAGTGTTATACAAACAAAGTTAAGGTGTTTTAATTAGTGTTCAACATGTATAACGAAGTAGATGCCTTAAAAATAAATAAAATTATACCTTTTTCTATCTTTATTATATTTTTATGTACTTTCAAATATTCCTTTTATTCACAAATTTCTATTGTGGTTGATAATTGCTAGTTGTTTATAAATACTCTTTTGTCTAAAACTATTCATAAAAAATCATAATTTAAAGACTTAAATGTTGATTTTTCATGAATGTTTCAAATGTTCTTCATAAAAATTTCTACTATTTGTGTTAAAGGTTAATTGCTCATTCTGCACGCAATCTTATTATGTATTTTTTAATCTTCACGTTTTTGCCATATCTATATTTTTTCGAATATTTTGTTCTCACAAATTTTTACTCTGATTGGTTGTTTTTAAATTCGCTTTTGTATTCAAATTTCAAATAATTATTTTTTTAATCTTTGATAGTTGATTTAAAAATTTTTAATTTTTTTTTTTTAATTTCTCCAACCTGTTTCTTGCAAATGGTTACCATTTTGTTAATTATTCTTTTTCCATACTAAAAAATAATTGGAAATGGTCAACAACATAGAGATTTACCAAAAACATTTTTAAAGTTTTTTTGTAAATCATTGACTATTATTGTCAATTATTATTTATAAATGTTTTCTTTTACATACATTTTTCCTGTTGGTGACAATTTTGAATGGTTTTTAACGTTTCAAACATTTTTTGCCGATTCTAAAATTTTCAAATATTTTTTTACTTATCTTTGATGTTTTTAAAAATTACCCATTATTTCATTTTGCATTTTTCAAATGTTTTTTTTGTGCAACTTACTACTGTTTTAGAGAACTTTCAATTGTTACTTCTGAAAGAACTATTAAATTTTTCTTGTTAGTTTTTACTTTTTTGACAAGCAATTATTTTAATTATAAATTGTAAATTTTGTTAAAAAAATTCGACTATTTTGGACGATTGGTAATTATTTTTTAAGCTAAATTTTTAAATGTGTTTTGTTCACTTCATGATGGTTGTGATAATTGTTAATTATGTCCTTTCGGAATTTTTCAAATGTTTTTCTAGCAAAACTAATATTTTAGTTAATTGTTGTTAACGTTTTTTGTTAATTTCTATATTTTTTCATAATTATCAATTATTTTTGATTAATTCTTAATTTTTTTCCTACAAATTTTCAAATATTTTTTGATCATCTTTCAATTCAAATTTCAAATTTGAATTTAAATAAATCTTTGATGGTTTCAAAAATTTTAAATGTTTATCTTGCAAATCTAAAATCTTCGGAATTGTTAATTGTGCTGAGAAAACTTTAAACCATTTTTCTGTTATATTCTATATTTTTTCTGAATTATCAATCAATCAATATTTGATTGGATTTAAAGTGATTTTTTGTTTCTACAAATTGTCACTATTGTTAACGCATGTTAATTTTTTGCACATTTCAAATAATTTTCTCTCATCTTCAAGTTTCCAATATAAATAAATCTTTGATGGTTTTAAAAATTTTCAGAATTGTTCAATTCTTTTTCTTAGAAACTATTACATCTTGATTTATAGTAATTCTCAATTGATCATTCAAAAAGAACAATAAAGTTTTTTGTTATATATATAAATCAATGTTTTTTACCCTTTTTTACTTTATTTGATCGGAATTTTCATAGAAATTTTCTTTGAATTGCGAAAAATTTGTTTGAAGATTTTAAAATAATCCAATTTCTCATTTTGCAAGAATTTGTTTGAAGATTTTCTCTTCCTAGATACAATAAATTCTTTGAGCTCTAGAATTTTACAACAATTTCCCTTCCCTTTAGAATTTTCAAGTTTTAATTGCACCTTTGAGAACCTAACAATAAACGTTATATTTTTCTTAAAAATGTTCACTCTTTTCTGCTTTATTTTCTTTATATTTATAAAATTTACAATTTCTTTTCCAATTTTTTAAAAATTTCCACAAATGTTTGGTTTATCTTAACCGAATGTTTCTGAAATGTCTCTTTCAAATTACAGTAATCTTAAGATTAGAACAATTTCTTTATTTTGTTTTGAATTTTAGTTTAGATTTATCCAACAATTTTGCAACTTATTTCTTTCCTAGAAAACCTCTGCCTAATTACAATAATTTCTTTGAGGGTTCTAGAATGTTTCTTTTTCTTCGAGAATTTTCAAGTCTTTGTTGCGTTATTCTATCAAAATTTTGCAATCGTAGTGGACTCCCAAATTCAGAGTTTTTTTTTTAAGTTGAAGTCTCAATTTTCAGAATTTATCTACAATTTCTCTTGAGTATTTTAATAATAATTTCTTTAAGAGCTTTAAAGTTTAATAACAAGTTTGCATCTAATTTTAGATAATTGTCATGTTTGCTTTCTACAAACAATTTTCTCGAATTATCTTTTACGATTTTAGCAAATCTTTAAAGTGGTATATTGTTTGAGGATTTTAGAACATTCAATATTTTCAATTTCTCGAGAATTTTTCATCGTTACTTACTTTATCTAATTATAATTTTTCTACCAAAAAAATTTCTTTTAGGTTTTCCACACAACATATTTATTCCAATTTTTGAAAACATTACTGTTTTCTATTATATCTATATCTATATCTACTATTTCGTCAAAATTTTCGTAGAATTTCTCTTCTAAATTGCAAGAATTTTCTTTAAAGGTTCAAGAATTATCCAACATGTTTTTTTTTCTATTTCAACTTTTCTAAAAAATTTTTCATTTTATATTTTTAAATTTTTAAACAATTTCTGATAGCATCATCACATATCTATGACAGATAAAAGGTCACAGATGACAGATAACACATGAAACAAATGACAGGTGGCAAAAGATACATGACAGATGACAGATGACAGATGATAATATAGATTTAGTATATTTTTAATATTGACATTTGATTGCAGATGGTTGATAGATGATAGGTGGCAGATGAGTGGCTACAATTAACAGATGGCAGATGACAGACGACATATAACAGAAGACGACAGTTGATAGATGACAGGTACAGTTGACAGATGACAGTTGACACACGAGACAGATGGCAGATAACAAAAGACATAACAAATGACAGATAACATATGATAATATAGATTTGGTATATTTTTAATATAACATTGGATTACAGATGGCAGATAGATAATAGATTGCAGATTTTAGACAAAAATCACAAAACGAATATAGATAACGGGTGATAGATGACAGGTAATAGATTATAGATTAGTTTGACATATTTTTTTAGAATATTTTATAAGATCTTTCCATTTAGCTTGACAGATGACATATGACAGGTGACAGATAATAGGTATAATATATAATTATTGTTTTATTAATTTTTTAAAGTTTTTTTTCACATATTTCTACTGATGTTGACAATTACAAATTTAATGTTTGTGTTTATCTCACAAATGTTTAAAGATTGTTCTTTTGAGAATTATCAGTTATATCTTTTGACAAATTGACAATTATTTTTTCTAGCCAAATTCCTAAATGATTTTTTTGTCAATCTGTACATTTTTGATCATTATAATTTCTTAAAAGGTTAATTTCTTTACAATTGTATGCTGCAATTTTTTTCAATACAAGTTTCTGCTCCTTTTTAAATTGTTGAAGTATCTGTTTAATAATTCTGTTATTGTTTTCCTTTCATTTTCTTTTAGAATTTTTGCTTGTAAATAGCTCGTGTTTTCAATTGATGTCAATTGTTCTACCTAATTATTAAATACTCCATGGTAAAACTCGTTTACCTATCTCCAACTGAGCTACACTGATCCAAAATAGATCGAAAACTGTCCGCGGCTGTTGTTGACAGGGAACGATAATTTCTTTTTAGAAATTTCTGCTATTTGTTATTAACAGCGGTTACGTTTAAATATTTCTTTTGTTCAACTTCAAATTTTTGAATATTTTTTGCAAACATCTACTGTTTAAATAATAGTTAATTTGTTTTTGTGCTTAGTCTGAAATGTTTTTTTGCTAAAAGGAATATTTTTGACCATTTTGGGCAAAGTTTGAATGTTTCTGTTAATCCCAAATGTTTCTTTTTAATAAATCTTTCATGGTTTTGAGAATTATCAACAATATTTCATTTACAACTTTTCACAAATTTTTCTTGTAAATCTCTACTACTCTAATTCATGTTAAAAACAGATCGCAATCACCGTAATTGACTAGCCATTAGAACAGTCAGTTTCAATTTATTTTGTATCTGTTCAACATGCAACTTAAGAGAGAGAAACAAGGTAGATTTAATTTAGTAAATGGTTTCTCTTTGTTAGCAATTGTTCAAAGATTAAAATAGAACTATACTAACAAATGAAATGTTATTGTATTTATATAAAAAAGTCCCCACTTCAAATGGCTTTATGTGCATTATTTGCATACTAAAAAGTATCACGAAATGAAAAGGCGAATTAGAGAGCACTGAAATATCAACTTCATGCATTAAATAGGTTTCGGTGACACGGAATCGTGTCATTCGCCCATTTCTTTCGGCACTTGGGGCGCGCATTTCGCTCTAATCTCCGCGTCCATTAAACATTCCGCGGCGGCATGCGAAAAAACAAGCGGAAATATTATTGAAAATAACCGCCCCGAAACAAAGCCACTACAAGAACAGGAAGAGGAGAACAACCGGCGCCATTATCACACACGCGCGTATCCCAATTAAAATTTCACGGCGTTTCAGATAAGCCGTCGTAAATTTTTAGAAATTCAACTTTTTTTTTGTTCAAAACGATAAAGGGGATCCGTAAAAGGGGGAAATGTGCATAGATAAGAAACGGAAACGCAGGAAGTGGAGTTATCAGCCGGAATTTTTGCCGGGCATTATACACACAGAAATAAACATCGCCCCTCCGGCCTGGAGAAAAAAAAAGAGAGAGGAGCGCGGAAGAGGGCCACAGAACACAAAGGGACTCGAAATGTGCAGTTTGCAGTTAAATTATATATAAAACAAAATATCGGGGCTCGCCGGAGATCTAGGAAGGTTTCCAATCTCATAAAAAAAACTGGATGGATGTAAACGCGGGAATTTTGAGTGAAGTCATGCGTGAAACAAACATCTTTTATGGTTTCTCGAAATTATTACTTTAACTATAAATTGATTCTCACAATGTTCAATATTATCGATGGTGTCAAACAGCTTTATGTCATCGACATACAATAAGAAGCTGCAATTCAATCTCATTGAAAAATATGAGAAATAATAAAGGGCCAAGATTCGATCCTTGGGGCACACCATTATTGGCTGTATAAAAAGATGAATTACACTCCATATAACTGATGTACAGCTGACTATCTTCCAGAAAAGAAATATTCAAAATGTACTAATAATTAACAATTGTCAACAATAGTGACAATTTGTAGAAACAAAAAAACTTAAAAACTCAATTAGAAATAATTGGTAATTAAAAAAAAAAATAGAGAAATTTCCAAAAAACGTATTAAAATTCTATCATCACAATTAACAAGATATTAGATTTGCAAAAGAAACATTTGAGATTTTAAAATCCATCAGAGATTCATGCAAATTGAAACTTTGAAGATGAACAAAGAATACTTGAAATGTAAATAAATTTGACACTTGTCAACAATATTGAAAATTTGAAGGAGAAATAATCTCGTATGTAATAAATATTTATTGTATACGTTTTCACACCATATTAATGTATTTTTTTTATGTAAAAAGGAGTTTCCGTAAATAAATAAATATTAAAAATATTAAATATAAAGGATTAAGTATAAAAAAATTAGAAATTAGTAAAACTAAAACATTTTGAAGTTCATGAACAATTAATAATTCATAAAAATTAGTTTTGTTAAAAAAAAAAACATTTGAAAAATTCTACAAAAATTAAATGACAATTATGAAAACAATCTTAAAAATTTGAAGAATGAAAAATTATTTAAAAATTTAGCCTAAAAAGCAATTAATAATCATAAATGGATTTTTTAAATAAAATTAAAAATTTATAATAAAAATAATTGCTTGTCAAAAAACGTAGAAACCAACAAGAAAAATTCAATTGTTCTTGCAGAATAAACAATTGACAGTAAAAATTTGCATTTGAAAAATCCAGAACGAAATAATGGTCGACAATTTTTAAAAACATCAAAGTTATATATAAAAATATTTGAAAATATTTACAGCAGCAAACAATGTTTGGATAATGTTTGATAATGACAAGTTAAAATTGTCGAAACTATAGTCACTTAATAAAATCAGTGTTATACAAAGAAAGTTAAAAAGTTTTGTATTTGTGATTTACAAAAAAACTTTAAAAATATAATGTTTTTTTTTGGTGAACTTTTATGTTTTTGATCATTTCCAATTATTTTTTATGTAAAAAAACAATTGACAAATAATTAAAAATTCTCATATCATCTATGAAAAATTTATAAAAAATAATTTAAAATTTGAAGCCAAAAGGGTATTTAAAAACAACTAACAATTTTTAACCAGAGAAGAAATCAATGATAAAAATCAATCAATCAATCATGTGTGATTGATTTTCATTTACGTGCTTACTCGATTATTTTGACAATAAAAAATATTTGAGGTACCAACTGAATTAATTCATGACTGACATTTGCATCAGAAAGAAATAAAAATTGTCACCTGTCATCTATCATCTATCATTTGTGATCTCTAATTTATCTTCTGTATTTGTCGTCTGTAATTAATAGAAATCTCGCATTGATTTTTTTAAATCTCTAATAGCGTGATACCTACTCATGAGACTAATCTACAATCTACCTTATCATCATCCTGTGTAACCTGCACCTGTTATCGATTTTTATTTACATTTATCTTCACATTAGCAAGCATACCAACTAAAGTAATGGAAGCAATATATTTGTATTTAATACTTTCATCATCTTACAATAAATAAATATATTACAAATTACATAGATAAAATATAATTTTGGCCTAAGAGATACGAGTGAACTCCCCGGCAGAAATTTCTTCAACTCCAGACCAATTTTAAGATTTTCAGAGTTAATCATACTTGCACAATTGTCATTGTGACTTCATTCTGCTTCAAAAAGCATTATTTGGCAACTGAATTGCACTCACTACATTATTACTTGAAAAAAGAATCAGTGACAAGGCAGAAAATACAATAGAAAAGTCAATGCGGATTTAGAAGAGGAAGAAGCACCAAAGATTTAATTTTCATACTGAGGCAAGAACAGAGAAGCACATGTATGTCTAGTGGACCTAGAAAAAGCATTTGACAGAATAAAGAGAGACGACATATGAAAAATTTTAGAAGATAGGGGAATAAAAAGAAAATAATCAGAACAATCGAAGCCATATATGAAAATAACAATAACATCGTAAGAATCAATAACGAGGAATCAACAGTGTTCACGATAAGAATAGGAGTTAAGCAAGGATGTATCCTAAGCCCCCTCCTGTTCGCACTAGTGTTAGATTCTGCAATAAAAGAAGCAAAAAGAGAGATGGAAACACTGAAATTAGGATTTTGGAAGATAACAATATTACAATAAGAGAAACAACAATAGAACAAGTAGAAAGCTATAAATACATGGCAACAATAATCGAAAGCAATAGCAAGCTAAACAAAGAAATAGAAATTGAAGTATAAACTATACAACTTGATGAAACATACCTTCTTTGGTAAGAAGGACATACCTAAGGAAATAACTCCAAGTAAATTGGACAAAAATAACCACTAGCAATGGCAAAAATATTGCCTCACCTTCTGATCATCATTGGTTACAGGAAAAAAATGGTTTGAGTGGAAGAATTCTGCCATGTGAACTCTGCCTTCAAGTCTTACGATCTAAATTTCAAGTCACTGTAAATGTATGTTATTTTGTATATTTTTTGTAGGACTTTTGTATAAGTTAATAAACTAAACTAAATGAAAACAGAAATAGTAAGAAAAGTGATAAGATCTACGCTAACATATAGCAGTAAAACCTGGACCACGACGGAGCAACAAAAATGGAGAACAAACGGAACAGGAATGAGATTTCTTAGAAAGATAGACAATAAAACAAAACTAGACAAGGCAAAAACAGATGATGTGGTTTGGACATATAAACCGAATAAAAAAGAAACACGAAAATGATATACGAAACAAGAGTACAAGGGAGGAATCAGAGATGAAGACCGAGATAATTTGGAATGATGGAATCAGAGATGCAATAGAGAGAAGGAAAACGAATTGGGAATAAGCAAAACAGCTAACACAAGAGAGAAAAAGATAGAAAGAGTAATACATATTAAACGGATGTTAAGATAACTATGTAAGAATATGTGAACCGCCTTACACTGAAAGTTAAAAAGGAGTAAGATTAAATTGATTCTCATTATATTCTCTTGTCCTCTATTCTTCTTTTTCTCCTTTTTCTTCTGATCCACTATCATTTTCATTTCATCTCTCTTTCTTGCTGTGTCAAAAAGTTCTGGAATTTTCCTCATGCCAGTCTATGATCTGATGTTTTGCAACCATGACATTTAGAAGAGAATTTTTGGCCGTTGTCGTATTTATGACGACATTTTATAAAGTTTACAATCAGCTCTAACAATCTGATATTCAATTGTTTCGATTATTAAGTTAATCTATGCATCTGTTTCTGCTATTGTTTTACAAATATATAAATTTTTATACGGAACATTTTTTTCTATCTCTCACGAGGAAAGCCTGACGCACTGTTGGAGGACCCTGTACAAGTGCTTTTATGAGTGATGAGTACTTCCTTAATAAAAATTGTATTTAGTACATATTTCTACCGATTTCGGCCTAGTAATATATTTGATAATTTTCTTATAGTTTAATGATCCAGCATAATATTTTTTTTTTAAATTCTTTAAACGTACTGTAACTATAGATACAAAATATTTCTTATGATGAAAAAGTTATTCTTTTGATGGACGTAAATAAAAATATTACGACGCGATCTTTACTATTCTGTGTTATGTGCAGAAATGAAATTTGCCATATAGAGGAACCAATTTTCTTCGAGAGAATTTTAAAAACACCGGTTTTCCCCGATATCACGAACGCATCTGTTGCCGAAATTGCTTTGAATACACGTGTCGTAGAGCGTTGCGAGCGCCATCTCTCCTTCCGCGTTCGATTCTCGCCTCCTCGCACTACGACAACCGAGACGCCGATAATTAATTAGCGCTTTATTAAATTGTTGTAATTAATTGCGGGCAATTAGCGCCCTTCTCCGGCGATTAGGGCGTCTCTTCTCTTCTATCTTCACCGACGCGAGACGAATAATTTTACAAATTGAAAGTGGAAGAGCAGCCCTCGGCGGTGAATTTGTTTATCCGGCGGAGATACTTTAAGAAAAGAGGGACAATATTTTCTCGGATAACAAGACTTGCCTCGATTCGGAGCTCTTAACTCTTAATCCAACATTGAACTCAAATAAGGCACTCGTCAATTGATTAACATTAACCGCTGAATTAGTTTTCGAAGGTAGTTTTGTTATGTTTGATAACTTCATTAAGATAATTTGTGTTGACAGTTTATAAATGAAAGCAATACTATATTCATCTCTAATGAACTGTCGATGTCGATGCTATTCCGTTCTTAATTAATCAAGAGGGTAGCATAAAAGTGTCTCTACGGCTTATTTCGTCGACTGCACTCGTTTGCATCGCGGTGGAGATGATTGATGGTCGTTTCGGAGGCATAAATCATGTTTTTGCTTGTTCGCTAAGATGTTTCACCAGTAAGGAGTACTTGGTGAAGTGCTGGTGGTTATAATAAATCGGCGGGTTTTTTGGAGACCCCCGCAAAGGGTGTTTATTCTAGTTTCCCGAAATTTGTAACACGGCCCCGTGTTTATCTTGGATCGGTGCGTGCGTGCGCGCCACCCGGTTTGCACAGCAAGAGATCATCCCCAGCGAGTGGGAGGGACGCCGGGGATGTTGGGATGTTATGCCTGCAAACAAAGCTTTATTATTTTATGAAAAATTTCACGACGTCTCCCGCACACGCGGAATAACAAACACGAATTTGCCGCGATGTTACGGACTAAGGGCGGAATTCGCGGGATTATTTCGGGCCGGGCGTCAACTGGATTATCGCTCAACTTTTTTCTTATCTTCATATTTCATATTTTTTGGGACGGATCCAGAGATAACACCGAGCAGTTTTCCACTTTCGTAATTTACGGCCTAGTTAAAATAAAACGGAATTGTTTTGGTTACGTTTAAAATGTTCCAATTTTGTTTATAGCCTAAACAATAAGAATGATGAATGTGCTATGACCTAGTTTCCCAAATAATTGAATTAGCAAGATTGTACTACAGATACACGTAAACAAAAGACTAATATAGGTATGATGATGTTGATAATATGAAAGATAAATATATTGCCTAAAAAAACAAATTAAGTGGTCATACCTGGGTATTACAAGAAGTAGACTTGATTAAGACTATAGTGATTGTATTTTGGGTGCGATTAGAATTGTAGAAGATTACAAAACTTTCACTTGATCGAATCACAATAAACAGTTAATGAAATAAAAAGCAGAGCCTGAAATTTTAAGCAAATATGTCTATTCAACAGCTGGACCAAGAATATTATCTCTATTCTGAGGAGTAGTAGAACTGAAATATGATTTTCATCTGATGACGACAAGTCTAAAAATGGTGATGTGGCCATCATAATACTTTCCCTATATTTTTCTCGAAAACTATGAGGTTTACGCAAAAATGTTATTCTTAGTCATTTGTTTACTTTTTAATTCTCTACAATTATTTGTTATATAAATTTCATGTAACTACAATAGTTTATTAGAATTTGCAAAAAATATCAAAATTTTCAATTTTTCTCAAAAGTTAAGAATTTTATGAAAAAAATGTTCAAATAACACTTGTTCAATTTATAATCCCCTTTAATTTCTGTTTGAACCATTTATTAAAATTTTTCATATTTAGAAAAATATTACCAAAAAACAAAAAAACGCCTCGAGTAATCATCCACTTCCGGTCTATGAATGTTCACCAAAAGCTTTTCAGTTACAGTTTTTAACGATAAAACCTTAAGTTTACAGTTTCACCTCAAAAGGATTTGTTAAAACCTGAAACTGAAAAGCTTTTAATGAACCAAAAGTTGATGTTTACTCGAAGTGTTTACTTGTTTTTCTCGATATGTTTTTAAATTTGAAAAATATTGCATAACTTTTCAAATAAAATTTAAAGGGAATGAAAAAACTGAACAAGTTTTATTAAAATATGTTATTAAAGTCCTTAACTTGCAAAAAAGTTTAAAAATTAAAAATATGAATCTCATAGTCATCTCGAGAAAAATGTAGGAAATTAATTAAAACCCTCGCTTATGTTTTACTGATTGGAGGGTGGGATAGAGACCACCCACCCACCCTGCATATACATGATAACTTTAAATACTAATCGTTGATAATTTTGCTGCTTAAAAAACAATCAAATCAAACAAATGTATTTTCAAGAACTTTCTTCCATATTTCAAGCCATTTTTTTTGAAGTTTTTTTTAAAGGTTTCTAGAATTTAAAAAAATATTAATCTAACAAGTTTTGAATATTTATATCGTTCGTTTTAAATTTTTCAACAATTTTTTTCAGCTATTTCTAAAATTTCTTATAACAATTTGTAGCAATTCTTCTTTCGAATTTCTGTTTTCTATCAAAAATTCTTCTAGATTTTAAACATTTTTCAGCAATTTGTTTCAAAATTTTTACAAATGCTAAGTAAATTACGAAGACATTTCCAGAAATTTCTCTTTATTTGGTTAAGAATTTCTCAGCATTTTTTTTGTAGATTTTTAGAATTTTCATTAAATTTTCTTCCTTACTTATAGAATTCTTCAGAATTAAAAATTAAAAATTGCAAGATTATTATTTTAAGGACGCTTCTTTTTCTGGGTTTGTAGCATTTGTTGTCTCTAATTTTGTTTAGCATTTTAAAGCAATTGTTATTCCAAACTTTAAAATTTTTAGAATTTTTGGTAAGATTTCTAGAAATTCCTAGAATTTTTTTCAATATTTCTAAAAATTTATAAAAATGAAATTGTTAGGAATTTAAATTATTAAATTTTTTTTTTTTAATTTCTGTCCTCTTCCACATTGTTAGAATTTTCCAGCAATTATTTTCAATATTTCTACAAATTCATAGAGTTATATCCTTTTTGCTAAGAATTTTCTAGCAACTTCTCTTACAAGTTTTTTTTCTGGGTTTCTAGAATTCTTCAACAATTATTCCTGGATTCATAGAATTTTTTACAACAATTTTTTCTAACAATGTTTATTCTGGATTTTTAGAATTTCTCCAGAATTTCTCCTGCAAATTTCGAAAACTGTCTCTGAGAATTTATTTAGCATTTTAAAGCCATTTTTTTTTATCTCTTTTTCAATATTTCTCGAAAATGTAATCCCTATTTCCTAGAAGTTTCTACAAACAGAAATTTTTAATTTTTTGTTCTCCAGAAATTTATCTTCTCTTCCAAATTGTAAAAACTTTCTAGAGATTTCTTTATTTTTCCAAAAATTCTGTTTTAATTTATTGCGATTTTTAAGCAATTTCCTTTCAAATTTTCATTTAGATTTCTAGTGAATTTTCGGATATCTCTTCTCTTCCAAATTTTTAAAGATTTTCAAGTATTTTCCAGCACTTTTGCTTAATATTTCTACAAATTTTCACCCTTTATTCTTTAGTCATTAATAAATTAAAACAGTAATTTAGATAATGTAATTGCAGGGAAGCATAGTCGCCACCCATCCTACATATAACTTTACAAATAATTTTAAACACAGCTTAAGTTTATTAACACCATTAACATATTTTTTCTTATAATGCTGGAAACTAAAATACTGTCAGTAATTGTAGTTTCATTGTATATGTAGGGTGGGTGGGTGGCCACTATCCCACACCATAAACCAGAGTTTCTTTAAGTTATTTCCGAAATTAATTACTTCAATGAAATTAGAAATTAAGAAACAATAATCCTCGAAATTTGAATGTTGAAAATTTACACGTCTGCATAGCTTTGAACGTAATGATAAATTTAGAAAAAACCTTTGCAATCTTGCATGGATTGGAGGGTGGGATAGAGACCACCCACCCACCCTACATATACAATGAAATTTCAACCAGTGTCAGGGTTTTAGTTTCATGAAAACTACAACTGTATTACTATTAGTCTGGCCAAAATAAAAATTAAATCAGAGTTTCATTTTGCAGTTTTTAATAAATATGTAAGATGGGTGGGTATCCACTATCAGACGCTCCAATTTTATAACATAAACATTGTTTTTAATCGCTTAATACAATATTTATTCTAATAATTTTATATTGTAATTACATTTAAAATTTTTAATTGGGAAGAAATTTAAAAGAACTGGAGAGTGTGATAGTGGCCAATATGTAGGGTGGGTGGGGGTCTATTATTACACCCTCCAGTTTTTATAACATAGACAACAAGTTTTATAAATAAGTAAAAACAATATTTGCGAGATTATTAAGGTTGGAATTATTTTATATTTTAGTCAAATTTATAATTGTTGATTAGGGTGAACTTAAAGATAATTGGAGGGTACAATAGTGGCCACCCACCTTACATATATAATTTTACTTCAACCACAGACACTGTTTTAAATTTCTGAAAATTACAACAGTATTATTGTGTGACAAAAAATATAAATCAGAGTTTTTAGTTGAAGTTTAAATGTATATGTATGTGGGTGGGTGGCCACCATCACACCCTCCAACCTTATAACATAGTTTAAAATTTTTCAAAATAATTAGAAACAATATTCACACGATTATAAATTATTATATTTTTTTTAGATAATTTTTTTTAACTTGACTAAAATATAAAATAATTTCAATTTTAATAATCCTGTAAATATTGTATTTATCTATTTTTAAACATTGTTATCTATGTTATAAAATTGGACGGTGGGATAGTGGCCACCCACCCAACCTGCATATACAATTAAACTGCAATTACTGACAGTGTTTCAACTTTCAAAAAATAATAAAACATTCATTTAATTGATGTTATTAATAAATTAAAACAGTAATTTTGATAATGTAATTGCAGGGTGGGATAGTCACCACCCACCTTATATATAACTTTATAAATAATCTTAAACACTGCTTAAGTTTGTCAACATCATCAACATTGTCTTGTAATGCTGGAAACTAAAACAGTGTCAGTGATTAAAATTTCATTATATATGTAGGGTGGGTGGGTGGCCACTATCCCACTCTCTAATCACGACACCATAAACGAGAATTGGTTTTAGTTATTTCTGAAATTATTACTCTAACGTAATTAGAAATTAAGAAACATTAATCGTTGAAATTTGAATGTTGAAATTTTTTTCAAAAAAAATCTTTATGATGTTGCATGGATTGGAGAGTGCGATAGTGGCCACCCACCCACCCTACATATATAATTTTATATCAACAATACTGTTTTAAATTCTTGAAAACTAGAACAGTATGAATGTTGGTTTGGCCCAAAAATTAAATCAGAGTTTTAGTTGATGTTCAAATGTATATATAAGGTGGGTGGGTGGCCTCTATCACATTATTTAGGTTATTTCCAAAATTAATTACTTTAAAGTAATTAGAAATTAAGAAATCGTCGAAATTTGATTGTTGAAAATTTATACGTCTGTAAAGTTTTGAACGTATCTACAAATTTAAAAAAAAATTTTTGCTATGATGCATGAATTGGAAGGTATGATAGAGGCCACCCACCCACCCTATATATATATATATATATATATATATATATATATAATTTTACTTCAACCACTGACACTGTTTTAGATTCCTGAAAACTAGAACTGCATTACTGTTGGTGTGGCCCGAAAATAAATTAAATCATAGCTTTTAGTAAGTTCAAATGTTTATGTTGGGTGGGTGGGTGGCCACTATTCCACCCTCCAATTTTATAACATAGATAACAATTTTTAAAAATAGATAAATACAATATTTACAGGATTATTAAAATTGAAATTATTTTATATTTTAGTCAAATTAAAAAAAAAATTATCTAAAAAAAAATATTAACAATAGCCTTTTTGCGTAACCTCATAGTTTTCGAGAAAAATATAGGGAAAGTACTATGATGGCCTCGTCACCATTTTGAATAGTATTGTTTTCGTGCATGACAATGCACGAAAATATGTTTTTTTGTCGATATTTTTCTACATATGAAAAATATTACAAAACTTTTGAAACAATAGTTAGAGAGAATGATAAAATAAACGACTTTTATTAAAACATTTTTTTCATAAAATTCTTAGCTTTCGACAAAAAATTTTTTTTACATTTTTGGTCAATTGCTAATAAACTATTAGAGTTACATGAAACTTGTATTACAAATAATTGTAAGGAATTCTAAACTGAACAAATTATGAAGAATAGCCTTTTTGCGTAAACCCCATAGTTTTTGAGTAAAATACAGGGAAAGTACTATGATGGCCACATCACCATTTTTTTTCCAGAAATTAGTGCAATGGACTCAGGGGGCCTCAAAACGGACATTTCCGCAATAGTCCCCCTATATATACTATATAGGGAAACTAATTAGAGTTTTCAGTTGAATTGAAGGCAGCATTTAACGGTTTTTGTGGAACATATGTAAAAAGTCATGCTCGCTGATATGATTGGCTAAATATATTAATTTTACATTTGTTACATAATATAGGCTTCATAAGATATTGCAGATCACAAAGAGCAGATACAGAACTCTGTAAATTTACTTTAATATAATGTCAGGTCAAATTGTGCTCTTAACTTATGTATTTTTGATACTCAGAAGGTTTCGAAACAGCTCCAAGGGTAAGACATTCCAATGGTCAATAGTCATTCAGACAAAGAATATGTCTTTATTCCAAACTTAATAACTGGTAACTTAATAGAAGTTGAAGATAAATCATAAGGAGGCAACTTCGGACTCGTAAATAATAAGCACTCAAACTATCTAATATCTCGAACGAAATTATTATTTCTATAATAAATAAATCAATGAATAACAATATTTTAAATAATGCAGTGATTGGAAACAATTTATTTAGAAAATAAAATACATTTTCTTTTAAATATTCAAAACTCTAATTTATTGACCTGTTTGACGTATTGATTCCATTTATGAAGAAATTACATAATTCTTTCGCCCGCAACCCTAAACAGGTTTTCGTGTATGATGTGCGAGCGTATTTTCAGTTTCGTATTAATCAGCGTTCGTCATTTGCGCGCCGACGGGATTAATCCAATTTATGAAAGCTCCCATTTTTCGCTGGGCAAAAACGTGCTTCAAGTGCTCCGGCTAATCAGCTTATATGGATTCATCCTGTAAGGCTGTCATTATTTAATTAGCCCCAGTCAAATGTGACAGGTAATCCGTTTACGCGATTACTTTCATGTACTCGATTGTGCACCTGGTGATTACATTTTCGGCAGCGCGTCCGTCCAGAAAGCAAACCGTTTTAATCCGATTCGAAAATTTCACGTCGAAATCAGGATAAAAATTCGCGTGCGCCGTGTTATTACGGAATTGATTTCGTATCACGCAAGATATAACGTTATTAGATTTATATATTTAATTATGATTGACTGGAACGCGACGCCCGAAATTAGCTTATTAATAAAGCGTCAAGTGCTAATTATTCTAAAGATAATGTTGCACGCTGAAAGGGGAGATGCGTAACATAATAAGCTTATTTATATGTGATAGTAATTTTAAATTAAAAAAAAAAACATAATTAATAAATAACTCAAAAAATATCACATCAATATTTCATATCTACTCGTATCGCATCACTCCACTATTGCCATTAACGTGATTTACCCCTATCTGTCCGTATCCCATTTCCCAAACATCCCGTCATTGTCCCTTTAGCGGCACCCGCTGCCCTTTTCCGTTAGGACGCTCCCATTTGGGTTTCGTCGCATCGATCGTCCGTTCCCTGAAAGCTGCAGAAATTCAATGCGCATTAAAAATCCATTACAATATTACCAAATATAGCTTTCAGGTCTAAACATCCGCGCGCGTGCATCGCCGTTAAAAAAGAACCCTTTGATGAGTAGGGACCCCCAAAGGGCTGCCCAATTCGCCCTAATGCACGTTATATGTTCTTTACAAGACACCCCCGCATAGCCCCGCAAAGTGAAATTTAAAGTTCCGGCGACGAATTTCCTAGAGATGTCCATTCACATTTTTATTTTCAGTTTAATCCGCCATTATCCCTGCAGAAGAAGGATCGCTGGGTGAGTTATTGTGCGCGGGGAAATGCAGGAAGATGTTAATGGAATGGTTTTTTTTCGAGGGTAATTACGAGAAGTGAGGAAGGGCGGCATGATGGATGATGAGGGCTAATTAAATGCAGTCGCTTTCGGTTTTTTTTTTCTGATGTATTTATTGATCCCACTGCAATCTACAAACTTTTCGAATCCAGCTGTAATATCAATTGAAAACTTTGCCTGCTTATCCGATCGCGCCGGCAATTGCATATGTAACCCTTGAGGAAATTCCGAAATTCCATTCCAACTCTACGGGGAAGAATCAAATTTAACATATACCGTTTAATTTGGAAAAGGTTAATTATGAAGGGATGTCGCGTCTGCGGGGACGGTTTATCGTTGAAAAGTTGCGGTTTCGGGGATACGTGCAAAGTGAAAATGTGTCGACTTTCGGGACACCGGATTTAATCCGCCGCCGGCCGCCCTCCGGATGAAGAACTGCATTACCGAAGTATAACTAACTTATATAACTGCTCCATACTTTACTTAATGAAATACAACGGGGAAAACATTAAAGTTCCCTATTTTATTACTGGATAACCTGACGCGCCCCGAGGGACGCGTTTCATAAAATTTTCCTCGCATTAATACCCTTTCGCTAAGTATATTGTTGTTTTTACCATTTTCTATTACACTTAAATATAATTATGAACTTTATAGATAATGTTGTGTTAATTTATTACTTATATTAATAACTTGGATGCATTATGACTTTATAAAGACTGTTTTTATTAGATGTTAGGTTGGTCTTTTTTAAAGACAAAAGCAGTTTTTATACTCTTGATTCTTTGAAGTTCGAGGAAATGCATTCACAAATAGTTTTACTATTCACAGTAAAAATTGGCAATATGTAAATGAAAGATCTGCTTACTTTAGAAGTGTAAAAATTAGGGAGTAATCCCGAAGTATGTTTCAATCCGTGTGTATAGTTTCGCAATTGCTTTGCACTGTGCGGAAAAAAATAGCTCCTAGTGACAAGTTAATATATTCTTAAGATATCTAAAAGTTAGCTGACTCGTTCTTATAAAATAATCAACAATGACTTCAGAAGCAATCAACCCCAAAATCACTTGTCTATTGAAGGACATGGGTCAAGTGGAAGATCATTGATACGTCTGTGACTTCTGTGGCCAAAGTTTTGTATATATTCGAGTATTAAAATCTGATCGAACCAAGAATTTTGAAACACGCTAAAACAAATTAAATCAGAACCTTACAAGGGTCGAAAGACCAAGATTCATAGCCTGTCCACAAAATGTAAATGCTTTTATTGTAAAAGAAAAAAAGGCGAATAAAGATATTTATTATTTTTATTATTATTATTATTCAGAACCTCACCTATTAAACGAAATGAAAAATTTTCCCAAAAAAAAAACATTATTCTATCCATCCATAAATATTATACCTGTTTGCATCTTGTAGAAACTTACCAATTTTATTTCAAAATTCTCAGTTATAAAAACCACCAACCTAACTACAAATATCTCAAATTTAAAAATTCGATTTTGATTAAAACTAAAATAAACACTTGTTTTGTTTTCTGTGAAACAAATTAAGTGTTATTTTTTTACTTCTAATCAAGACAATTAAAAATATTTCACCACGGTTTAGTGAGCGCTTAATCAAATATATTAAAAATTCGAAAATACTAACGAAAAGGAACGAAATTAGCACATTTGCTTCAACGCAAGCCAACATATATAATAATAATAATAATATAATGTATAACTTGACAATTTATGGATACTGGCTTGAGTGTAAGAACATTTGAAACTAAGTAACTCAGCGATTTTTGCTGAAAAAAAATTTGTACCTGTTTCATTTATTTTATAAATATATTATAAGCAGGAAAAACAAAGTTAATAATAATAATAAAACAATAAAGAATAATCTCTTTGGATATAATAAATATATTCATATGCATTTCTACAAAAGAGGAATATACAATCTTAATATCCAATTGAACTAATGTAATTATCAAATTTAAATAATCGAATAATCGAAACTATAGTCACGTTTTTACAAATATAGTGGTAAAACAAAGTTATAAAATGTCTTATCTAAAATGTAAAGAAAACGCCGTTCCCATAAAATAATTAATGTAATTATCTTTTCAAACTCCTTTAATTTTTTGGAGAAGCATTGCGCCCAAAAATATTTCCAATTTGTGAGACATTTTTCCAATAAATTTAAGGATTGAAGATGGGCAATCTGTTGAACTCATTGATCGCCGAAATATTTTTGGCATATCCTGAATCAATAAATGAACACATTGTTTATATTAGTAACCAAGCGGTCTTCAAAGGATGAACAACTAATTGTAACATTCGCTGTTGTATTTCATCATAAGTATACAGTGGAAATGAAGGGAGCTATCATGTTAAAAGCTGCTAAGAAACTTAGATTTTACTCGACTGTAGAGTCTTACTCCTACGATTGTTATAATTGGTAAACTTAAGACTTTGTAGTGGTTTGTTTATAATGCCTTGAAGATTACAACTAGAATGCCTCCTAAGCCAAAATCCTTGAAGAAAAAGTTAGGGGTTAACTAAAGGCTCATTTATGAAAATAGGATTAAACATTAATCTTCCAGTATTTGAGAAGAGTTGTTTCGTTTTAGATTAATTTTAATTATTAGTAACAGAATCTGCTGCGTTACTTCCAGAGATAACATGATGATAAATCCAATTAAAGATGATTTTTCTTAGACAGTCACATATAGATAACAATTTTTCGTAACAGTTGACATTAAAATCTAAATCTAAATGAGTAAGTTTTCTAAATTTTACAATTACTCGAAGGAATAATAAACACAATATCAGAATTTATCATAAACCAACGACAACGACATAACCTCACCCAATGAATCAATTCTTTCGTTCCACGTTCGCAGCATTTGATTCAATGATACATCACGTAATTCATACTTCCCTCATACATAGAGGTTTCAATTTTGAATTCAAAACCACTCAAAATAATTATTGATTATTTTACGTTAATTTTTATTAAAAGAAAATAAAATGTATTTGCATAGATAGTTTGTAGACTTAAATATAAAACACTGCAAGCGGTTAAAATTTTACCAATAAGAAATAAGAGATAAGAAAAAAATTTAAGTTGAAAACATTTAAACACTCCAAAAGAAACATTTTGTTGCAAATAATTAAAAAAGAATTGTGAGCAAAATTCTAGATTATTAAGAATCAAAACGTTTGAGTTTACCTTACACTTATACATTTTCTATCATTAATAAAAACATTGCTTTCATTGTTTCCAAGTGTTTTAATCAAGTTATTATAATCTTCTCAATTAAAAAAAAGAAATAATTTTACTAAGAAAAATTAGTTTAAAAAGAATTGGTATTTGTTCAACAGCTAGAATTTTACGATTAATTGCAAAAAGATAAAAAAATAATTTCAAGTGTTTGGAAAAACAATAATAAATAATTGGATTTTTTAATCAGTTAAAAATTTCCTAAAAGCAAAACAGTTGAAAAATTACGCCATGCATTTGAAAACAGTTGAAAACTACCTTACGAGAAAAACAAGTTATGAAGAAATAAAAGAAAAACATATTACAAATACTAATTAAAAATGAGTATGAAATTTGGTTAAAGAAAATACAATTATAAAATCTCTTTTAAAATTGAAAAAATGCCAAGAAAAACGGAAAACATCTCTAAGTATGTTTTATACAGGGTGATATTTTTAATGTTTTCTATGGGTATCTCGGAAACCATAAGAAATAGAAAAACAGTTTTAAAACAATGGAGAAAGAAGTGTAATATTAAGAGACAAGGTTTTCAAAAAAGTCAAGGGTAAGAGATATTTTGATAGAAAAAGCAATATTACTATTATTATAAAGAACTTCAATTGTTTTACATTAATCTTTTTCATGGCTAACTATTATTTTATTTATTAATAAAACTTAAGATGATGGTAACTCACTTCATTTTAGAAATAACTATGTCATATCGGATTAAAGAGAAAAAATAATGTATCGAATGGGGCCATAGCCAACTATGCTTTCCATTTATAAAATGTAAGTTTGCATCATATCTCGGAAAATAATGGCGGCAAAAAAATATATATATATATACACATCTTTATTACAGACACTTACATTTTGTTTATATACAAATATACATAGAAATTATAAATAATAAAAGATGGGGTTAGTACGTACCTGTCTGGGCTATCGATCTTCGGTCGATATATATATTATTAATTTGCATAAAATTATCTACAACTTTACTTTTTACAGTTTTTTTCTATCTGTTACCGAGATATGTTGATTTGAAGAAAATTACATTTTTTTTTTACTTTTTTCAAAATATCTAGTAACAATTGACTTTTTTAAAAACTTTGAAAGTGAAACTTCTTTCGTCTTGTAAATCTACTTCCCCCATTTAACCGTTTTTCTATCTCTTATAATTTCCGAGATCCCCATATAGAACATCTAAAATATATACATGGAATTTTACTAAAAAAAATCAGTCATCAGTCGATGATCAAAACACCAAAATATGGCTTAAAAACGTTTGAAATTTTATCTAGAAACAGATGCTAATAATAATTGAAAATTTATTGCTAAAAAACTTGAATATAAAGAAAATTGAGGAAGCAAAAAAACATTTAAAATTATAAAAAATCATAAAGCATTAGTTTTATTTCACAATTAGAATTTTACTAATAAACAATCGACTTTTTTTCTAAAAAAAAATCAATTAATTTGAAAAAACAATGGATGGTTTTCTAAAAACTTGATAGAGATAATTATTTTAGAATAAATATATTTACACTTTGTTACAGTTGAAAATGTATCAGTAAAAAATCAAAAGGAAATAAATGGTTATAATTTTACAATCAATTAAAAAAATCAGTTAAGAAATCTTCTTCAAGCACTTGGAAATAGTTGAAAATTAATTTAGAAAAATAGTAACCTATTAGATTTGAATAATAAAATTAAAAAAGAGTTTTTTAAAGTAAAATATAAAACAACTGCAAAATTACTAACAATGATTTATAAAACACTTTGTGTGTCTTATATAATTTATTTATTTATTTATTTAGAGTCTTCTTTCATAAAAAATATTGTACATTTAATTATAGAAACAGATGAAATATTATCAAAAAATTAGAAAAAAAAGCTTGATACCAGTTGATTATTAAAAAACACTTTGGGAAGGCAAAGAAATTTGATATCAATAAAAATCAAAAAGTCTATTCGTTTGTCAAGCACTTGGAAATCGTTGAAAAGTATCATATAGAAAAACAGTTTCAAAAAATTAAAGAAAAAAATATTACATTTGCTTCAAACAGCTGGAATTGAAAGAAAATATGCACAGAAAAAGGCAATTAAGAGATTATCAAACATTAAAAAGTTTAAATTTATGTTTTACAGTTAAAATTTTATAAATAAACAATTCTCTTTTTAAAGAGATAAACTAAAAAGAGTTTAAAATTTGTTTAAAGAAAATACAAAACAATTGTAAAATAAATATATATTTATAATTTGAACAGTTGAAAATTTACCTTTGAGAAATTAGGACAAACATCAGAAGTTTCAATTATGTTTTATGTTAAAATTTCACAAATAAATAATTCTTTTTTTTTAATTCTATGTTTCAACAATTAAAATTGATTTTAATTATTTTTATTTTGCGATAAATATATTTTTCAAAAATTTAGATTAGGTGAATATTTTTATAATTTATGTTAATTACGAGAAGGTTTATACTTTATGTTATTATAACAAAATTTCAAAGCAGGTTCTGCAAAAATAATCCTTTTTTGTATTATTAAAACTTGAGGATGGGTTAGTAGGCGCAACACTTTAACCCTAAATTTGCATTTTAACTTAAACTACAACAGTGATTCTAATTTCTTCAAAAACGCCCACACTAACACTCACTGGCGTTGTTTTGAAAATCCTATAGATGACATAAAACTACAGTTATATGATTCTCTAATATTTCTTGCTCTTTACAACACCACACAAGATACATACATATACTTCAGTGATATATTTTGGTAGATCATCTGAAAATTTCATAAAATTTTTAAAAAATTCCAATATCCCCACATCAAATTTAATTAATCTCTTGCTAAATTCTAATAATGAAACAGAGAAGAAAAATAATAGTTTCGAGGTCTACGTATTGACTGGTCATAATTTGGTGATTGGCTAAAATTTGGAGAATCTCCGAATGAAGAATCAAAAATTGCTTTGCCAAGAAAAATAAAACACAACACAATAAATGCTGCACTCGCTTACTAGAAAGAGCAAACACCTTTATTAAGGCTAGTATTTACATTATGTAGTTATAACAATAATTATTGTGATTCTTCGTCTTCTTCACTGCTATCGACAGTAGGTTATTCAGCCTGTCTTCTTTCATCATTTGGTGTCGCTGCTTTGAGTCTTGAGTTGTATTAACATGCTTACTATATAATTTTAATATTCTATACATATAAAATAAAGATGTTTAATTTAGTTTAGTTTATCACTTTACAAGATCTATTAAAAAATAACACAAAAATACAGACACAAATATAATTAATCACATAGATCTTGAAGGCAGAGTTCACAGTTTCTCGTGTTCTTCTACTCGACCCATTAAACTTGTTAGGTGTGATTGTAGCCACCGAGGCAATATTTAGGCCATTTCTAGCATATTTAGGTTCATTTCGTGAAGATCTCCATAATATCACGGGCTTGTGTCAGTGTAACAAACATGGACTTCTACTTAATGATCAAAACGATGTAAATAATTCTTCTTAGTTAAAAATAAACTTATACATTCTATAAATTAAAGACCTTTTAGTTACTCCAAGTAAATACAATGTTTTTATCTCCTTATTATCTTCCCGTAATTAAAAATTGAATTAACATGTGTTAACTTATTTTTAAATTGTAACGTTCAATATACGATTATAGTCGTCAATAAAAAATAGAAGTCGCTAATTGATATAAAAAAGATAATATTAGGGATTAAAGAGAACCAATAATTGGTCATTGTGGTACACAATATATCAAAATATATAATACATATCTTTATTCACATTTTATTTTATTTTGCAATAACGGGCTATCGATCATTGGTCTTTCGGGCACTTAATACAGGGTGTCCCGTTAATGTGGGGAAATGGCTGGAACATAGATTGCTGGGGTCAAAATATGATGATTTAACACAACTTATCTATATCCAAAAATTTACGGTTAAGCGGGAATTTGTCTTCAAAGTTCAATTTTTTTTAATTTCTTTTGTTTATAACAATTGAACGCTTTATTCGATTTGACTGAAATTTATTATTAATAACTAACATAATATAATATATAATTTCAGTTATTATGGCTATTAACAAGAAGTATAAAAAACAGTAGTACCACCACAGAAAAACTAAATTATTTTTGTATTGGTGCATCTACTAAAAACTAAAAAAATATCACTTGAAAGACCGTTTAATTTAAAAACTTTTTTGTATAAATATTATTAAGAGATAAGAAAGTTTTTAAATTAAACGGTCTTTCAAGTGATATTTTTTTAGTTTTTCTTAAATGTACCAATAAAAAAATAATTTAGTTTTTAAGTGGTGGTACTACTGTTATTTATATTTCCTGTCAATTACTAATAGCCACAATAACTGAAATGATGTATCATATTATAGTAGTTATTAATAATTAATTTCATTCAAATCGAATAAAGCGCTCAATTGTTATAAACAAAAGAAATAAAATATTTTCAAATTTTGAAGACAAATTCCGGCTTAACCGTAAATTTTTGGATATAGATAAGTTGTGTTAAATCGTCATATTTTGACACGAGGAATCTATGGTCGAGCCATTTCCCCACATTAACGGGGCCCTGTATATCAATTTAAGCTCACCAAACGAATGTCATAGATTCTGGCCTACTGAGAAGCGTAGCTTAGGAAAATCATATGACAAAGAGTCAGGTGAAATAATAATAATAATAATAATAATAATAATAATAATAATAATAATAATAATACTTTTGTGATCATATTATATGGTAAGTGCTGTTTTACCAATATAAGTAAAAATTAAAATTCTTTTAAAACTGAGTACAATTTATGTACCATATTAATAATTGAACTAAATATTCTGAATTCAATACTAAATGAAGTACTCAAATTTAAGTTAAATTAAAAGTATTCGATTCCTTTATTAATAAATTTTTACGTTTTATTTTTAAAGTAACAAATATTTTACGTCGTATACATTATCTATTTATAAACTTAAATTATTAAGTATTTCGAGACTTCCTGTTTTGGAGGATGTTCAACTTTATAATTATTGAGCTTAGCAAATTTCACACAACTTTAATAATAACGAGCGCGTAAAATGACTCGGGCCTAGTACCCGTACGTAGTTTATTCACCCTTGTATGAGCATTAATAAGAAAGATTTACGACAGTACCTTCAGAAATGCGATTTTCCGAAACGTTAAGTGCCAACATGTTTTTTTCTGAGATAAATAAACATACGCATTCGTACACGTGACGTTTAAATATTTCCTCGTTATTCTCATTTGGGTTCTCACCCTGGAATTCATAATTAAGGCGATAAAAGCGTAATTAGAATAGATGGGCGGGTGTTTCTGCGAACTCTAATTGAAACCGGCACTTTCAGCGACAATTTTTCTTCATGATAACCCGCCATCGCTTAAATTATTATTTACGGCCGAATTAGCGGTGCACTTAAAACTCCGGATCGCTAAGAGCAGCGCAAAAAAATATATAATTAAACAAATGTGCATCTGCAACAGTATTCCGTTAAGGGCGAATTATCGCTGTATGTGTTGTAGCTAATTAGCCGAATTTACAATCGTGCACATTCCCGAATTAGCCCCGGCTGTACCGAGCGGAGGAAGTTCGTGAATTAGCCGGTGTTTTCTAATTCAATTCCATACAATTTCCTTTATCTTAATTAAACATCTCTTATCGGGGACACCTCTTCTTAAATTTACCACTCGGAAATATCCAATTAGCGGATATTTATTTAAAACGTCCCCGTCGCCACGGATTCGGAGATTTTTTTTTTACGTTATCTGTTTACACGGGGGTTTCTTAATTAAACTTTTATTCCTTAGCGGGGTAAGTTCTTCATAAATTTACACCTGAATAAATATACTCGTTTCGTTTTTGGGGAACCCGGACCGGCTTCGACTTGCTTATGATGATGGATAATTATATCCTTTATTTAGATTTAGTGATATTTTATATATATATATATATATATATATATATATATATATATATAATTAAAACAGTTCCATTGTAGTTTCTCATTAGGGATCTATATTAGGTCACCTCCCAAAGAATGTAAATTATAATGGGGTGTTGGAGCAATCTCAATGAGATTGACAGAATGGACTTTGTTGATGATTTCTCGATCATCAGTCAGTCAAAATTAGAGACATAGAGGATGTCTACAGCCTCGCTTAGAAAACTTTAGAAAGATGGATATCTTTTCGGTGTGTTTTATCCACAATCAAAACAATTTATCAGTTTTCGTAAATATGTTACCTAGTTATAACAACTTTGAATTCGAATAGAATGCAGGTCTTTTTTTTTACAGCAACTGTCAAAATTTTAGACGTCAATAGTTGTTGCTGAAGAGTGTGTTTTGTACTGCAAGTCAGGCGGTTTCGCAAACTGAATAAAATCGAATTTCGTGCAGTGGTAAAACACTTCTAGATGGCTTGGAAAGCGGCCACGGAAGTTCGAAATATTTTGCTAGAGGTTGATGGCGGTTCTACTCCATCATTTTCGACCATCAGCTTTAGGGTAAATGTGTTCAAATGTGGTTGCACAAACATAAGTGACCGCTACCAACGATGAAATGGTCGACAAGATTCATGATGTCGTGTTAGCTTATCGCCAATTGAAGCTGAAAGAGATAACAGAGACAACGGGCATCTCAGAAGAATACGTTGGCCATATCCTACATGAAATTTCGGAATGAAAAAACTTTCGGCGCGATGGGTACCACGTTTGCTCATATCAGAGCAAAGACAAAAACGAGTGACCTTTTCGGAGCAGTGTTTGGCTAGGATTTAACGCAATCCAAGGGAATTCTTCATGTATAAGTTTGTCCGGAATATTCGTGCCGATTTTCAGTAGGTAGCGTGAGAAGAGACTGAATATAGCAGTTTTAAAAACAAATGACATGTGTACATATTCCAAAAGAGATAACATCAGGCCATATTTAAAAACAAGTTTGGTTATGATTCGTTAATTTTTATCAGTTTTATACGCCTTACAATATGGCAGCAAATAAAGTGCATTATAGGCATTTAATGCTTCTCTTTTTCCGAAAGAACAAAAATGCCACACAAACGGCAAATGCAAAATGCTGTGTATGGTGAAGGTGCTGTAGCTCGGTTTAAAGCTGAAAATTTTGACCTTGAAGATCAAGAACGCGCAGGTAGGCTGTCCACTACAAACGACGATATGATTAAAGCAGAAACAAAAAAACCCACACTCAACATTACGTCAAATAGCAGAAATGCTAAATAAATCAAAAACAACCATCCACAACCATATTGTGAAGCTTGGCTACGTAAACCGTCTTGATGTATGGGTTCCGCATGATTTAACGGAGAAAAATCTGTTGGATCGCATCTCCATTTGCGACATGCTTTAAAAACCCAACGAGCAGATACCATTTCTGAAGCAACTAGTGACAGGGGATGAATAATGGATAATTTAGTGAGTTTAGACCAAAAGCCGGTCTTTATTCAAAGAAGGTAATGCTCTGTGTATGGCGGGATTGGAAAGGAATGCTTTATTATGAGCTTTTACCAAATAATGAAACAATAAATTCGGAAAAGTATTGCTCTCAATTAGAGATATTGAAGACAGTAATCGAACAAAAACGTCCAGAAATAGCGAATCGGATGAGCGTCATCTTTCATCAGGACAATGCCCGGCCTCACGTGTCTTTGACAACTCGACAAAAATTTTTGGAGTTTGGTTGGGATGTTTTACCCCATCCATCGTATTCGCCAGTCCTCGCGCCCTCGGATTTCACTTCTTTGGTCGAAATAAAAACTTATTTAGACAATTTTTTTGCCGAAAAACCTGAGAGATTCTGGAAGAACGGAATTCTTAACTTGCATGAAAGATGGAGAAAGATTGTGGAACATAATGGTACCTATATAATTTAATAAATGTATACCAAAATTTGAATGAGCTGCGTTTCAATTTTCCTTAAAAATCGGCACGAAAAAACGAAAAACCCAATATTTCGTAACCGTAGATGAGACTTGAATCCACCACTACATACCGGAGACCAAGGGACAGTCGAAGCAATGGATTTTTCCGGGCGAAGCAGCTCCGAAGAAGGAATAGACTGTTCCATCGGCCAGAAAGGTTATGGCAACCATTTTTTGGGATTCCCAAGGTGTGATCCTCATTGACTATTTAGTGACCCGATTCGATGTAGTATTGAAGGAGAAACAACCTCGTTTGCAGCGGAAAAAGGTGCTTTTCACCACGATAATGCACCGCTTCATTCATCCGGCACCTTCGTGTCCAAATTGAATCAGTTGAGCTACAAATTAGTCTCTTATCCTTTATATTCACTCTGTCTTTTTCCCAAAAAAATCGCTGTCAGGAATGAAATTTGCCTCAAATTAGGAGATCATCACCGCTACAGATGATTATTTTGCAGACCTCGAAAAATCCTACTTTTCCGAAGGCTTAAAGTGCATTACTCTTCGAGGAAACTATATCGAAAAATAAAGATAGAAAACCACACCAATAGCGTATTTTTCTTGTCGATTCCGGAAACATTTCAGGGCGCCCTCGTAAACATATTACAAAAATTGGATTTATATTATTATTACTTAGATTTTTAGAAAATATAAATTAATAGTTTTTATAGTGATATATTCTTTGTAGGAAGTATAGTATATGTTTATAAAGTCGCAAGAGTAGTCTTCATGTTTTAAGGGTTAAAGGTTAGAAACCGCCATAACTTTTTTGACTGGGAAACAATAATTTAGTGTTTAACATTGCTATTGTTAATTGCCAATGTTGACAGATTCCTAATTGTTCATTCAATTAGAGAAATCAACTTTTAGATAAGAGATGTCACCTTAATAGTGTCTATATCTCTGCAAAAAGTTGCTTCTTATTCTAGTTACTTTTATAAACGTGAATATAAAATAGCTTAGCAGTATTATACTATAATATATTTGTTTTATTGAAACTGGTCAAAAATACGCCACAAAACACAAATAATTTAAGTAGATTAGTGATATACTATAACTTAATATTTTGAAATAATGACAAGCTACCGTAAGAAATTTTTGATAAGCGTATAACAAAGTGCAACAGTTCAGACAGGAAATCGATTGGACTTATTAAGAGCTTCACCGACTGTAAAAAAAAGAAGGTAAGATGACGACAGAGAGAATTCTGGAGATATTTTTGTGAAAAACTTGAATCCACAATCAAAGCCGCGAGGCTGAAAAACTTTCTCTCCAAAGACCTAAAGCTACAGCCTGGAACAGTGAAAAAGGTGGATGGCAGTTATACTAGCAAATTCGTGGAATCAATGGATATACTCCTTGAAAAGAAGATTGAAGCATAGCCTTCAATATAATAACAGGATCCAAGATAACCTGGCCTATTCAAACATTCTCACAATCAAGTTTCCAGGAATTGATGGAGTTATGTGGGAACTGGAACCTATTCTTCAACGCCTGGTGACTCTGTTTAGGGCTTACGTAGCACTTAGATATGTCCCCCAAAACTGGAGAAATGTCAAGGTGGTATTTATACCCAAACTAGGCAAGGAAGATTACAGCCAAATTATTTAGATCTATAAGCCTCACATCCTCGCATCCACACAGATAGTAAAACCAGTCTAGTCGTAGCATCTGAAGATGAATTACCCTATCAAGGCTCACGTAAACACGAGAGGGAACGATAGGGCGGATGATGTCTGCATACTGCGACTTCTACGCCTTTCCTTTTATCCGTATCAGTGGCCGTAAGATATTTTTGAATTAGCTTAGAAAAAATTTTAATAAGATATGATGGCATTTCATTATCAAGGAAAATTAAATGCCGTTCAACCTTTAATACTTAATAAGCTTTAATTTTGTGCCATAAACATAAAGTTTATAAATTATCTGTTAAGGTATTAACTACATACCTTTAGGCTCTCCTTTGGAAAAGAAAGGATTTGTAGATACATCCAAATGAAAATATCGTTCTAATAGTTTCTCTAATTTTCATAAGTATGTAAGTTGTTGTAGTTCCGAAAGGAATACCTTAAAATAATGCTGAATTACATCTCTCATCCGATGAAGGTTTTGAATTTCTTCTTTTGCTGTTTTGATGATGTGGACCGATTGTCTATATTGACGTATGGAGTATGTTTTTACAAAACTCAATTGGGAAAATAAGCATAAGCACCTAAATATAGATTGTCGAAACCCAACAAATCTACGTTTTGCGGATGATATAGTTTTGCTATCAGATAACCTTAAAGACATTAAAAATATGCTACAAGAACTACAAAAGGCATGTGCTGACGTGGGTCTAAAAATGAATATCTCAAAAACAAATTTAGTTCCCAGTGAGCCAATTCTCATTGGTGATGAGGAAGTGGCTCTGGTAAATAAGTATAATTATCTTGGTCACGAAATCCAAATCTCAAGTGATAACCAAACGTGCGAAGTGAAAAGAAGAGTTACACTGTCTTGGGTAGCCTATGGAAAGCTTGCGGAAGTCTTTAAAAGCAACATGCCACAATGTTTGACGAGGAAGGTGTTTGATCAATGCTTGCTACCGAGTGGAGACCGCGCTTGGATAAAAGAAGCAAGGCACCCTACACATTGGATGGACGATCTAAAGAGATGTGCAGGCAACTGGATACAAAAAGCTCAAGACAGAAAGAAATGGGCAGAAATGGGGGAGGCTTATGTCCAGCAGTGGACACAGAAAGCTGAATGATGGTGATGATGATGATGATTCTGAATTGAAAAAGATATCTTGGGATATGAAACAGTATTTTTTCATGAACTTATTATAAAGTTAGTTTGGTATGAGTCGTACAGGCTGCTTTAATAAAGAGAATGGTTGCGACAGTTATACACTGAAGGAATGTTTCATTTCAGTATAAATATGGATTACCACGTAATAATGGTCACAAGCATTATTTTTATCATGTTATTTGAATTTATTGATTCACCCACAAAAGCACTCCATGTTAAAATGTATTATTATGTAATTTTGATAATTTCATGTACTTGAAACTGATTTCAGAGAACTGAAACTTTACTATTATAAATATTGTCAGTGATACATCGTAAATTAACATTTTCACAAATACAAATCCCATTTTTTGATATTGAATAGAAAGACAATTGATTTTAGTTGCTATCTTGAAATGTTAATTATTGAGATATGTCTGCAATACGCTAAAAGTAAGTTTTATTCGTCAGCAGGTAAAAATGTAATTGGAACTAAATAATGTCTTCTACATGATAAACATTAATGTAGTCTTTGTGATGCCAATCAATTGGTTCAATTCAATTAGGGAAAACCAGAAGTTTATGAAGTGTGAGTGTAAAATACGCCTACAATTGAGTTTTCTAATAAACATATGAACAAATATTTCGAATCGATGATTTAATTGGAAGTTAAAAAATATGAATTCAGGTGCAAATTACTACTTACAGTATTTTTAAAACTCTTCGATCGGAACAATTAGGGAAATGGATTTTTTTTCCTTGTGGAAATGAAAAACAACGGGAAGCAGGAAACGCCCGAAATGAACGCCAATCACGCACGTACGACTAATCCCGTTAATTATCCCTCGAATATCGAATTGAGTTATTTACATTAAGTCCAATTTAAGACCGCCGCGCGCTTAATTGGTTTCCTATTACGTGTCGTGGAAACCGTCAGTTCCCCGACGGGTCTAATTATGCGCACCTTCGTGTCGTTCCGCCTATAAGGGCATATCTGGCGCTGAGCCCTTATTATGCATTTATTTCCCTTAATTGTGTGATTTAGGGCCCAATTCCGAAAACAGAGGGCGCGCGCGTCGCCTCGCGAATATTTCGGGCGCGATAAAATCGGGCACTAAAGATCGTCGGCCCAGATTACGAATTGGAAATGAATTCGCCGTAAAACGCCGTGTTCGGACTTTATGGCCGAGGTGTGTATTTTATTTGTTTAAAATATTGCCAGATGAAGTCATAAAAAAATATGACATGTTATTCGTCAGGATATTGTATAGGAAATAAGATTGCGAAGGGTTAAATATAGATATGATTTAATTGATGATAGAAAATTTAAGTTAATCAATTCAATGGTAATATTTTCTTATGACGGCCGACTTAACTTCTTCAGATTGCTATCTGTATCAAGGAATTGGGAAAAGTAAAACTCTTGCTATGATCTACTTCTTTATTTTCAGATAACTGACACGTGTTTCGGTCCTTACGGATTATTATCAAAGTTAAAACACGTGTCAGTTATCTAAAAATAAAGAAATGGAACGTAACAAGATTTTTACTTCACCCAATTCCCTGAGTTTTGTAAACAGATGGTAATCTGAAGAAGCTAAGTCGACCATCATAGCATTCCATCAAGAGAGTAGCAGAACAAGTATCGATTAAATAAACTCAAAGAATTTTTGACAGGATAGAAAGACTATGTATTTCAATACACTGAAAGAAATGTGAAGTTGGAATACAAAAACTAGTCCAACATTACGATAAATGCTTAAATTTGCGAGATGACTATATAGAGAAGCAGTTTAAGGTATGCTGTATATACTTGCTTTTTTTTAATATTTCCAATCAGGTACTACTTTCTGAAAGGTCCTTGTAATTAGTAAAACTAATGAAGTATTTACAATATTTTTCGTTTTATTTTTTATAATATTTCAATGATATGAAATTTATTCAAGAAATACCTACCAGTAGTATCTGGAAATGATGGGAAGTCAAAGCCATTTAGAGATTGTAGACATTGCAGACTTACCTATAATAAAAACAAAAATACATTAGTAATAATCTATTATTACACATCAATACTTATTGTAACATTTTCACAATAGATTTACATTTACGTTCAATACATATTTAAACCATTGTAGTGATAATATTTAATCCCATCTAACGTACAAAGATATAACAATGACATTTCGTGCACTGTGTTTGAACTGGCAAATTACGTGGCACAATGGCCGAAATGAGATTAACCAGTGCGGTATTAGTCCAGATCGGTCGCTCCTGTTCGGACTAATTAATTAGACTAGCATTATTTAATCAGCTAATTTATACATTGCCATTCTACTACTCGCCATCAATAGATATTAAATCACTACGTAAATCCGGTTGTGCGGTCCTGAAAAAAAAATTAAAATACATCACGAAATATCCCAGCCTTATTACATTTGATAAATTAGCAATTGTGTTTTGTGCTAATTGAATTTTACTACATTACAATTCCCAGATTAAATAATGGAAGGTTGATTTAAAACATATTAAATGGCTGTATGTAGCATAGAAATCGTAAATATGATTTCGTTTGGTGATTAACTGAAATTAATAGGTTTCTGAATAATTGTGTATAAAGAAAATTTATATATTTATATACAAAATATTTTAACGTGTGTAGTTAATTAATTAAATTAAGATGTATAAATTCTATTGATTTGTTTGTTTTTATATTCAGACGAAAAATGGTGATTTGGAAATGATGTTTACTTTCCCCATATATTTTTAAAAAGGTCTTTCCAGAAAAATTATTAGTTACAGAGGGAGAGACGAACATCTTTAGTTATTCATAATGCGTACTCTTGACCTACCTCAATAAACAGTACATTGACCATTTGCACTCCTGACCCGCCCAAATAAATTATACATTGAGGTAAGTCAAGAGTACGCTCGGTTAATATAAAGGTTATTTTGATATAAACAGTAAAAGTATTAATATAGTTTCCAAAAATTATCATCAGTATTATACTTAAAATTAATAAATATATCATGGGTGGGTCGGTGTTCTCAAACCTACCCTTAAATAGACAAACCATACGCGATAATTTTATTGGTTAATTCATTAAAAGTAATAAAACACAGTAAAACATTTGTCAGATGAATTATTTCGGAATTTTTTTTTTATGAATCCTTGAGTATTTTGAATAGGCTGGAGAGGGGGGATAGAGGCCACCCACCCTACAATTCATATACAATTCAACTTCATTCACTGATTCAATTTTCAAAAATACAAACCGTAAAAGCGTGAATATAATTTACAAAAATCATCAACAGTGTAATACTTGAATAAAATAGTTAATTAATTACAACAAATAAAAGACACAGGGTTGGGATAAAGTATGGAACCAAGTAAATATCTTTAAAACAAAACGAACGATATACAGGGTGTGCCAGAGAGACTTACTTATTTGAAAGGTCAATAAAAACAAAAGTACTTCAGTTATGGTTTTAATTTTTTTTATTTGAGAATACAATACCCCAAGTTTTTTTTTCATACAGTTACATAAAATTACATAAATTGCGACCCCCATTGTGCATGCACTGATTAAGTCGTTTTTTGAAGTTCACAGCATATCAATTAGTATGTTGGCAATGGCGTCGCGAATGTTGAACTTCACCAGAAGCCACTTCATTGTGAACGAGTTACTGTCTGGTGTGCTATCAGTAATGCGAATAACTGGTCCTTACTTTTTTGAAGAAAATCAACGCGCAGTTACCGTGAATGCAGCTCGTTACAGGAACATGATCGAGGAATTTTTTCTTCCAAGCCTCGAAGAAATTAACGTTAGAGACGTGTGATTTCAGCAAGATGGAGCCACAGCACACACAGCACGAGGCTCAATGGATTTCTTGCGACAACATTTCCCCGACCGCCTCATCTCTCTCAGAGGCGATCTCTCCAGATTTGGCTCCATGCGATGTTTATTTATTGGGTTATTTGAAATCCCTGGTTTATGACTATAGCTCACCTCAAGTACAAAATTCGCGACGCCATTACCAACTTACCAATTGATATGCTGCGAAGAGTCGAGATGAACTTCAAAAATCGACTTAATCAGGGCATGCCGACCCCCCACCCCCTACCATTTAACCGATGTAATTTTCAAAACTGTATAAAAAAAATTTGGGATATTGTATTCTCAAATAAAAAAAGAATTAAAACAATTTAAAAATTTAAACTATAATTTGTGTTTTTAAATGTTTTTTTGGTAGGAAACTTTTTTTTTTAACTCTTAAAATAATATATCAATATTGTATGGATGGGTGGGCACTGAACCATTTTTCATGTATTTCAAAACTTTCCTGTTTTGATTTATAACACAAAAAAAGAAATAGTCAATCATAGGCTACTAAATTGGTTGCTTGAGTTACGTGAAGATCAAATTAATTTGACAAATAAAGCACTATAACCTTTCTTCACAATTTTATTTGAATAACCAAATGTACATTTCGGACACAAAGTGACCATTATCAATGGATTAGCACTGTGTTAATCCATTGATAATGGTCACTTTGTGTCCGAAATGTACATTTGGTTATTCAAATAAAATTGTGAAGAAAGGTTATAGTGCTTTATTTGTCAAATCATAGGCTACTAGTAAAAAAGTCTTGTTATAGCCATATTATTAAAGGTTTGCTAATGAAAAATTATAGACCATGAACTTGATGAGGATCTCTAAAAATGTGGTCTAAAAACTATTTCGTCTTCTAGGATATTATACCAAATGTAAAAAGGTAATTGTGGGCAAAAATATCACATAAGGCAACCTGGTACAATATCCTAGCAACAATTCTTTCTTCTTCTTCCCAGGCCATGTTTTGTCCACTGCTGAACGTAGGCCTCTCCTAGTTTCTGCCATTCCTTTCGATTGTTGGCAATCAAGTACCACTTTCTTCCGGCTACTTTGCAAATGTCATCTTTTCATCGTTGTTATGATCTTCCAACTCCTCATTTATTTATTTCTCAAAAACTATTCGCCATTTTTATAATATTATTAGAAGCTTTCTCTTTTAAACTTTAAGAATTTTCTTCAAGAGTTTCTTGCTTTATTTTATTTTATACGAAATTTTTACTCTCAATTGTGACATATTTTTGTCGAAGATTCTTTTTGCTATAAATTAAGTAATTTTTTCAAGGGTTCTGCAATTTTATAGGAACATATAATTTTTTCATTTCGAGAACTTTTCACAAATATTTTTTTTCCCAGATTTAAAGCAATTTTTCTTCAAAATTATTCCTAATTTTCTCGGATTCTTTTAGATTTTTTGAGTAATTGTTTGATTTCTAGATTTTTACACATAATCTTTTTTCAATTTTATGGACAATTGTTTTAAATTGCAAAAATTATCGTTTGAGGAATTTTTAAGCAAACTCTTTATTAAATCACCAATTTTTTTTCGAGGGTTTTACAATTTTTCAGCAACAATTCATTCTTATGTTTTGAGAACTCAAACACCATTTTTATAATGTTATTCGAAGTTTTCTTCTTAAAGTTTTAAGAATTTTCTTCAAGAATTCTATTTCTTTAGATTGTTTATTTATTTATTTATTTATTGCTTTATTTCTCTTCTTAAATTATTGAAAAATACATACTATTATGAATAATCTTACTAAAATTTAAATTAAAGAGACCCGGACGGAGTTCATTTCTTCGAGATGTTCTTCAACTCTTACCTCTAGATTTCTAGATTTTTTCCATAATTTCTTTTTTATGGGAAAATTTTCTTCTAAGTTGCTAGAATTTTCTTCTGGGATTATATTTTTAGATATTTAAAATTATCGAAAAATTTCTTTTCTACATTGCGTATTATCCATCAAGGGTTGTACAATTTTCCAGTAATGTTTCTTTCAATTCTCAAGAATCTTCAACGAATGTTTGTTTTATTTTTCTTTCAGATTTCTAGCATTTTCTATTTCTGGAAATGTCATTAAACAACGTTTTGATCTAAATAAATATTTTAAAAATTGGAATTTGTTTTTGTTAAGTCTTAAAATCTCAGCATTGGTTGAGGAATTTTTGATGAATATTTGTGGAACAAGAGTAACATCATAAAACAATCAGATGCCCTTTCGTTGCCAAAAATTTTTTAATATGCTGATGTTATATGAATTGTTAGTATCTCG
Organism: Ontholestes murinus; assembly: GCA_963969525.1. Taxonomy (NCBI): domain Eukaryota; kingdom Metazoa; phylum Arthropoda; class Insecta; order Coleoptera; family Staphylinidae; genus Ontholestes; species Ontholestes murinus. The sequence continues at coordinate 21,300,533 of OZ018387.1, read as the reverse complement.
CTTAGTTATAAGATGAAACACATTTAACTAAAGTGACTAAATAGTTCGCTATGACTATTGCTGAGCGTGTAGCCTTTAAAACCAAATTTGTCTCAAATTGATCCAAACACTCACTGCAAATAACAAATCAACGTTTGAAAGCCACTTACGTAAAAATAATAATACTTGTGGTAATTGGGTAGATTGAGTTACTTCAATATTGAAGAAAGGTTCTAAGTGTTTTTATCAAACGTGTGGTAATGATGTACTCAATGTAATCAATTTCGGCGATAAGCTTAATGATATTCTATAACTTTTTTTTTAATGCAATATAAAATAGTTTTGATAATGACTAGCTTAATTATGTCAAACCTATAGTCATAAAATGTTTACAAAGATTACTTGTACTTTTATTAAACTTTCGCAGCAAATTATCCTCCTTCCAAAATTGATTTTTGCACATAACAAATATAAATTCTTGAGCCACCATAATTTTCTCTGTGATGCTGCTCAGTTTAGAGGTGAGAGTCACATGGAAGACCGCGCCCCCAAAATCTTATCATTTTAGTTGAATTTCGACTAAAAAAGACAAATGGTTTCGGTCTAGATACAACAGAGATCTCAGAGGAAGGATTTTTGCCGGCAGGAGTTCGACACATTTCTACTAAAAAGGTGTCCATGATAGATTCCCTCTCCTCACTATCCAGACAATTGAAAATAAAAGGTTAATTATGAGTTCCTAGAATTAATGACTTAGTTAGTCCAATGTCTTTGACTATTAGTTGATTTTTATTTTTAGTTAATTATGTGATAGTTGTATAGCATAACTTTCTGTTCTAATCACCCATGTTGCTGAAATACGAAAAAATGCAAATAGATATTAACAAAACGGTGTACTTAGTATGGTAAACAATTTTTAATTGCAACATTTACTGTGATGAATATTCCACGCAGATAGCACACAGCGTATAAAAATAACGAAGAATCGTTCCGCGTGATGATGATAAATCTTCTGGGAGGCACAATGTGAAAGCGTTTTGAATGGTAGGCAAACGGGGGCTCACTATCAGTCACGTCGGTGCCGTCATAAATTCCTGAGGCGGCGTTAATTTCACCTGCACGTGACGCTCTTCCACGATTTTTTTGCGTGGGCGCCGCCTCCGGGCACAAAAGGACGCTGCGGACGACTGCGTCAATAAGGTGTGAAAAATAACGGTTGACCGCCGCACATATTTCCACAAGTGACACGTACAGATTTACAAGGGGACACAAACTGCTGCAACTTTCGACTCGAGACTCTTTTTCTGTTTTAGGCCACGTCAGCGCTACCAGATACTTGGATGGTGAAATATAACGAGGAGGATAAGTCGTGGAAGGGAGCCGAGTAGTTTTTCTTTTATTATGGCCCCATTTTAACCTTACCTCCGCATATACCTACGGAACGTTGAGATATTACAAAGGACCATGACCTACAAATCGATCCAATACAGCGTCCTGAGCTTGATAATGCAATTAGGGAGGTTGTACAAACATGTAAAAATTAATTGCCACACAAGTAGAATAATTGATAATGAAAACTGTATTGAAATAATTAAATATTTAAACTGCAAGGCAAACTAGAGCTTATGAACCTAATTTCAATACACGTGTACATATTGACCTGTGTACTAATATATAGACAATTTATAGACATTTGCAATGTATGAATTATGCAATATAATCTAATATCAAGCAAATATTTGTTAGAGGTGCTGATGTACATACGCTAGTCAGATAAGTGGAATGCAGGATATTGATTATAATAAACCATATATAGGGTTGTATTAATACCTACAACCACAATAATAAAGCTTAATGAGAATTACTTGTCAACTGCTGCTTGCTTTTACGTAGCTATATCTATTGTGTATATCTATTCTTCTAGGTGTACTCTATCTTGCTTAAAAGTTTGTACTTGATATACGTACTTCAGTAACTTAAAGTACAGCTTCGGATTCCAAAATAAAAAAAAAGGTATACTACAAAAATTTGTTAGTAACTGCTATACTTTTAATAAATAGAATGGTTGTAACCGTTACTACGTGGTAAACTATACTTACAATTTTATTTCATTCGATTAAATGGTGTTCAAAATAATACTATATTTCTGATGGGATAGAAACAAAAAAAATGTGTATTTTTTTTTGTAGGATCTAATTAATAAAGCTTTGTTACAAACGGTACCTCTTGTCCGCGTCCCTTTTACCAGGCAGATGCCAAAATTGTACCTAATAAATCTACAAAATACTTTGCACATACACACTGGCGTCCTTGTGTTACAAAGAAACACACAAAGTACTTAAGCAAACAAACAGTTGGATTATCATTAACAAAGGGAGTCAGAGCCGCCGCCATAAGGGTGGGCGTTCGAGTGGAAGAGCGTTTCGGGCCCTGGCAGCAGCGGCATTAAGGGAGGAAAAGAGTGAAAACCGGATGACTAACAACGGCTTGATGCATCATAGAAGTTATTTAGCAAACGGCGTGTCGTTAACGACTTCATCAAAAAACTGGGAGAAAATACCGGAGCGAATTCCGTGCGGTGTAACCAAATTTTCGACGTTTCAATAGCGTTTTCCTTCGCATATATATTTTTTTTACTCCGCGGACGGAATGTGTCGGTTGTGCTCGTGTGGAATATTGAAAAAGGGACACGCGTTCCGGGAAATTCAAGACTGGAATTAAACAGCAGCCGACGCCGTTTCGGCATTATTACCCCCCATTCCGGCTTGTTCGAAGTGGCAATTTACCTACCCATCACGTACGCACACAGGGTGGAAATATTTTGTTTACAGTCGCCTATGAATTTTGATATCCCCCTAGAGGAGGCGCCATGAATTATTTAACGAGGAGAGGAATTAAAATTGGGGTTAAAGAAACTAAAACCGGTCGGCAAGGAGTAGGGGCTGCCACGTCTCACACAAAGGAAAGGGAAAGGGTTGTGAGGTAATGAAGTATGAGTAATTATAAAATAGAAGTACGCAAATAATCTAGACAATTAAATCCATAAGCGTCATTAATAAAAATTAAAGAGAAAAACATGCTCAGGACGGACCCTTGCGGAACCCCACTTATTATTCAATCAGTTGATGATACCAATACCTTCTTTACTTGATCAGGTATTATTTTATAAATAGTGCTAATATGTATTATATTTAAAACAGAATAGTAATATTTTGTTTTATCAAACAGTCGCTTATTTTTCTTTTATTACTGATGAATATCATAGCATGTAAAAATACATAATTTTATGTACACATAAAAGTTTTATAACCCCTCAAACATTCTTATTAATTCGTAATGAGGACACGACGATTCTAACGCCGATTTTTTTTTTCTGAAGCGCGTAGGCGTTTTGATGACGTGTCGTGATAGCCGAATAACGCGAGCCATAAATCACGCCCGCACAGACGAATTTATACAACACTTTAATTTTTTGTCACTCGCACGACTATCTCTTGCATTGTATTGTACGCGGGGAATTCTAATTTTATTTATGGGCGCTGATAAAAGGCAATTTTTTTTGGCTCTCTGCTATCAGCGATCGACCTCATAAATTATTAATGCTACGGGGACCTATAGCAGGTGATTAATATTTATCGATATTTTTTCCGGCTATATTTGCCGTGGGACTGATTATTTCGTAAAAGAACTGTAACATTTACTACAACTAATAATAATAATACTTTATTGATGAATTAAACGAACGATTAGAATATTATTCAGATTAATAAATAAGTTTAAATAAATTATGATGATGAATTTTTTATTCATTTAAAAGGAATGTTTAAAAATTTAACACCAATTCGCAACAGGTATAATTTTCAAAATGGTATGTATTTCTTTTATCTGCCTGATGAAGCCACTGTGTGATGAAACATCCAATAATAAATGTGAAACCCTCTCAACTGTGTTGTTTTATTTAAATATATTATGGAGTTTATTGGACCTAAAATATTTGAGATAGAGGATTATTTATTTTCACTTCTTGTGAACAATAACTTAAGTCATTTTGAAATCATGCAAAAATGGACTGACTAAAACTATATAAAACTAATTTAGGTATTAAGTGAGATAACATACAAAGGCTCATACATACAGAATACAACGCATTAATGGTCATAGAATAGAAAAGAATAGACATTTTCACGTACTCAGAATTCAACATTACAATCCAAGGACAACATAGTTTCCTACTATGTTGTCCTTGGATTGTAATGTTGAATTCTGAGTACGTGAAATGTTAATATGTAAATAACACCGGATTAGATTGATTATATATTAGACTTAACTTTTATAATTTGTTTGCTATTAATTGATAATGGTCACTTTGTGACTGAAATGTGCATTAAGCAACAAATTAATCGAGTGAAAAACGTGCTAGTGTTTTCTTTAAACTTGTATTATAATCTCACGAGTCATCAAATCTAATTTTAAATATATTATTTAAACAAACAGTTTTGGTATCCTAGTAATTAATAACATATTTTCTATTGTCTGATTTGAATATAGAAGCTATATAATGAATTACTATGAATTTCTCTTGAATTATTTAGAAGAACATTTTCCTTCCAGTAATTTACTAATCTATGGAGATTTTAATAAATAAAAAAAACCTTTATTGGCATAAAAACTATAAACATAATAAACCTCCTCTCTTCGCTTCTTTCTTTCACACCCCAACCTCTCAGAATCCTTACCCTGGCCCCATCTTCTCTCATCCATTCCGCTACCCTTCTTCAACCTTCCACCCATTCTTCATCCACTACCTTACATTCATCCGCCAAATGTACCCAACGTATCCTTCCCTTCCTTGCATAACACGCCATTCCATCTCTTACTCCCTTCCGCCCCGCATCTCGCTCTTGCCAAGGTCACCCTTTCCTCCCTTCCCAAGCGATTATCCTCCAGGTAGCTTGGCCTGCTTGCAATTATCATTGTATTCACTCTTCACAATTTTTATGAAAAGGCGAAAGAGGTGGAAGGGCAAGAGAGACAAGGGTGCTCTTGCCCTTCCACCTCTTTCGCCTTTTCATGCACCCATCCCGCTACATTCACCCCTTGTTCCACCCACTCCTTCACGATCCCCTCTGACGGTCCCACCCTCTCATACATCCTTAACCTCTCCGTTCTCAAGTCACCCATGCCTCCCTTTCATACCTTCTTCACCAATCTTCCCTCTTCTAAACCCCATAATTTCATTTCAAATCCAACAACTCCCTATATGTTTCCTGAAGCAGTATGTATTCGGGTATTGACTTCTCAACCCCTAACATCTGCTTCAGGAAATACCGTTGCTCTCTATCAACCCTTTCATACCTCCTAAAACCCCATACTTCCGCCCCATACATCAAGATCGGTCTCACACATGCATCCCAAAGATCACACGTAACTCTCACATTGCAATCCATCCACTTTCCCCATCTCTCTCTCCTCCACGCTTTTCTGGCATTTCCCTGTATCCACCTAATATGTTCTTCATACCCTCCCGAGCTTTTAAACATAAATCCCAGGTACTTAAACACGCCCTTCAACTCTAGCTCTTCTATTCTTCCCTCTCTTCCTTTGTTCCTAAATTTCATTCACTTCGTTTTTCCAACATTCATTCTTAACTCTCTTTTGTCCATGTACTTCTACACTCTCGCTAACATCTGTTTTACTCCTTTCAAATACCTCGCCATTAACACCATATCATCTGCATGCCAGATCTTACTCCGCCCAATCACTACCCCGCCCGCCTGCCCTTTTCTCAATACATCATCTAACTCCTCAGTGTACATATTAAAGAGTATTGGGCTCAGCGGGTAGGCCTGTCTCAACCCTTTCCTTACCCTAAACTTCCCTGATCTCGCACCTCCCACTTTCGCCACTCCCCATGTTTCTTCATACACCCTCCTTACAAATTCCACCATTTCCTCACTCACTCCTCCCCTTCTCATACATTCTATCAATCTCTCCCTTGGCACAGAATCATACGCTGCTCTCAAATCAAAAAAAAAAACGCATACACAATTCCTTTTTCTTCCATCACATGCTCTACGATCCTGGCTAGGGTAAAGATCTGTTCTCTTGTCCCTTCATAAAACCCCCTGCACCTCTGGCACCATTGTGTTTTTTACTACCACCATTGCCAACTTGTATCCAGTGTTCATTACTGTTGCCCCTCTGTAATTGTCCCCTTTCACCCCCTTTCTGTATCGGACACACTGCCCCCACCTTCCATAACTCGGGTATCTCCTCCTCGCACCACCATATTCTGTTTCTGATTCTTCTCCTTACTTCTACTCCTATAATCTTCCACATTTCAGCCCTTAAACCATCGAGTCTCGGTGCTTTCCCTCTCTTCAGCTCCTCGAACGAAGGCTCTCTCCACCTCCTCCTACGTGCTTTTAATATTTCCACTTATAAATATAATATTGACGAGGAGAATCCGAGTAATTAATTAACATCTATTACAAGCTTTATAGCCTTAAATGATATGCAACAGTAGAATTCGATTTGTAATGTACATAACAGAACACTTGATTTGGTTCTGTCATGTCATGATAAAGAATGCAATGTTGAAAAGTCAGAGGAAATGCTTACTGAAGAGGATGAACATCACACAGCTTTAAATTTTAAAATCACTGGTAGAGAAAACAATTATGATGAATTTTTCGATTTTAAAAATGATAATATAAGAGGTTAAATAAAGAAAACACTTAACTTTTTTATACCACTTATATTTTTATTTCTTGTGACTAGTTTCAATTACAAGGTAATCATTATCAAACTGTACAGTTAAGTTAAGTTAAGTGTTTTCTTTATTTAATAACCGAAAATGTACCACGAAGTAAACGCCTCCAAAATTCAAGAATATAAGAGGTTTATATGATGACATTGTAAATAATGATTGAGTCTTAAGTTCTAAGAATATTTCTGATTCATGTGATGCTCTCTATAAAATACTGTACCCTTATTTTATCAAACATATTCTGACGAAGAAAAATAAAAATGGTTTAAACAATATCTTCTATGCTTTGATTTGAATATTATTGAACTCTTGCAACATAAGAAACAATTACAAAAAAAATCTAAACAAACTGATCATATTAGGTCAATACAAAGAAGCCACCTTAAAGAAAAATCTAAAAAAATGATTCGATCGCTTCATTGAGAATGCTGAACTTAATACATCCTCAGTCATTTTGGACTTATGTTAAAAGGAGAAGAAAGGTGTGAAGGATCCCAAGAGTAATGAAAATGGGCGAAGTTACTTTAAGCACTTCTTCCGAAATTCCTCAAGGATTTGCAGATATCTTCAGCAATGTGTATAGTAGCAGTGATAATTGTTGTACAAATAGTGTACGTTGTAGTGATGTGATGGGTAACTATGAAATAGACGAACCTAGTAATTAAGGGCAATTCGACAATGGGCGCAGATCAGTTGTTTCTAAAGGATTGCACGACATATTTTCAATGTAATTCTAAAGTCTGGTTCTTTGTCAAATCAGAAGAAAATAGCACGTTTGTGTCCTCTTTTTAAATCAGGTGATTGATCTGATATATCAAATTACAGACCAATTACCATTATAAATAATTTTTCAAAAATATTTGAAAGTATTATTTGTGACTACGTTTGTGCACGCACTGAACACTTAATAATTCCTCATCAACACGGTTTCCTTCTTAGAAAAAGTACGTAAACTAATTTGTTATACGTTACACAGTTTATATCTGGTGGATTAGATCGCGGTGCTCAGGTAGATTATATATACAGACATTTCAAAGGCTTTTGATTGCATGCCCCATGATAAAACAAATAAAACATGCTAATAATGTCTAAATCATTATTAAACCAGTACACAAATCGCACATTTAAATCTCCTTATAAAAGAAGTTTTGAATTAAAGTAAATATTTGCAATATTGTCAACCGTTTTATATGAAATATCATATTGTTCAATTGCGTAATTAGGTTATGTGTAAACCGCATAAATTACAAGATATGTTAAACTAATTTGATTGTGATAAATAAGTGCGTAATGATATTATGAAAAATATTAACATATTTGCAAATAAGAATGTTGTGAATGGCATACTACCACAAATAATAATTATACTTGTTATTATTAATTATTTACATTTTGAAGAAATATACATAAAATATTGAATTTGAATCTAAAAAGGTGAATCAGTCACTTAGGTTTATGCAATTATTTTTATCTTAATCTAAGAGATCAGATTTACACATATGTCTACGTCCGGAAATTGGTCTTTATTCACATTAGAAGAAAACAAAGCATTATCCATAAGTGTACTCAATTCCAATGTAATCAATAATGATGGATGGTATAAATCTCCGGCCGCTATCAGAGTGTAGCAAGTCCGTTTGATTGATTCGTAAGAGTGTAAGTTTGATACGAAGAGGTCAGACAGTTTGTTACATACGTTTGAAGAAGAAAGCATGTTAGAAATATTAGTTAGTCACAATTCATACACCCTTCATAAAATATTTATATTAATTTAATACGTCAGATTATTTTTAATTGTAGATATTTTATATTACATATCTGTGTAATTAAATAGTGCTGTTAATAATTAAACATTCTACTGATTAAAAATAATAAAAAACTTATATTGATACATTATTTACTTTAATTAAGCTTATAACTTTCAAAATACTTTTACTTCGTATTAATTTATATTAAATCACTCCTTTAATGTTAAAGGTCCTCTATTTGATAAATAAGATTTTATTTTATGGATTCTATACTTAATTAAATCAGCTGTAAAAGTTTTAGAACTGGAATTCTGTGATAGGCCTTAGCATTACATATATTTTTCATTATATCAAGTATTATATCTAATTAATAATAAGTGGTTAATTTACATTTAACTCAGTACACTGTGGCTTCTTCAGGTGAAGAATATAACTTATTATTAATTATATATAATATGAATTTTCAACTAACTGCATTTTCAATCAGTTCATATCAAGTATTTTTTGATATGCAAATTAAATATTTAAATTTGTAGTGCAGTATTAACGATAATTAATAATGAGACAAATAAAATCCCTTTGAGCATTTCTGCATTTATGTTTTACAGTAAATGTTGTTTTAACTGTTAGCTAGAGTTTTTACATTTACTGTAAAACATAAGTGCAGATATGCTCAAACAGATTTCATTTGTCTCATTATTAATTATTTTTTTGATGTTTAAAACATGTCCTATATAAGAAACAGTCAATTTGTTTAGCGTTTCTGAACATATTTTTAATTAATTTATTTATATAAAATGTAACATTTAATTGTTTGTATTACAATTTTTTGGCTATAGTTTTGGCAACTAAACTTGTCACTATCAAAACTTAAGCTAATATATGTGTCATTAAATTGTACTCTATGCATACAGATCTTTATTCTTTCTGAAATAAATATCTTTAATCATCAGATTTTATTTACAATTAGTTTAATTTAAAGTATCTATTATTTGATATCGTTCAGCTAATAAGAAAAATTTGTATATATATAAAATCAACAAAATATCGTTGTCATTTCCTTTAAGTGGGTTTATGCCCGCCCTTTTTAGGGTCAATCTATCGAACGTTATTCATCCAAGTTCCATTGATCTTTTGGACATCTTTCAGTAAAGAAATCTCCGGAAATATATTATATCAAGATAACGCATTGCCCCACATGTCATGTCCACTTCATTTCTTCATAAACATTACCTATAATCGAAATATAATTATTATATTCAGAATTTAAATGAATTTATTAGTATAATATAAATCGACAATATATTTCATACCCTTGAATTAATCGAGACGTATTAAAGCAAATTCCATTAAAATTCAAATTTTAACGACCTCAAGTTCCTCTTTTTTAAATCAAGTCGAACCGTTTTCGAGAGTTATAAATTAAGAACTTATGAATACTCCCCCCTCACCTCACCGGCGTAATGAATAGTTTCCGCGAAAAAGTGAGGAAGCTCGGTGAATTACAATAACAAAAGATGACGTTTTAATTAACACGATAAACGCGGCTCGTATGAATAATACCGCCGCCGTCCCTCGTTCTTTCGTCAAGGAACGAGATGGCGGGAGGCGGGGGAGAGAGACGGTCTGAAAATATTCGACGAGATTAAATCGGAAACTTTTCGCGTTTTAAAGTTGAACGGCGTCACGTTGACAGGGCGTCTTTACGTCTGTCAGACGCAGGGCGCCATTAAACAATGCAAAGGGGCTAAGGGGGAGATATCATCCGAATTTACAAGCCTCCAGCGAAATAACAAACGATTCCCATTGGAACATGAAAAAAGTTTCGAATTTGTTCCACGAAAATTAATTCAGACTTGCCTTAACTCGACGAGTCATCTGATAAGACAAAAGTTGGATCAAGCAGGAATGACAGAATTATCACGTAATTTTTAAATCCCACACTATGAACTAAACAGTCTAGTTAGCAGGAAAATTAAGGCGAATATAAACAGCACATAAGATCTCTTCCAACGTGCACGTACACGAATTTCCACCCATCACCCTCCTACAGCGCAGTAAAACGCAACCAACTTTTAATGAGAATATCCGAGGGCTTATGTTGCAAATTCGGAAGACAACGAATAATTAAACAGACGCAGGACTGTAGAGTCAGCGCAACGCCCTCCAAATGGAAAACTGCCGGGAAATTCCGAAACACAATATCATCCCCGCTTTGCATAATACAAGAGGGGCGAGTATTGTGCGGTTCCTCTCATTTTTTTTTTCTGTTCTGCACCGTCTCCTCATATTTGTTTAAAATTATTCCCGCTTTTTTGCCTCTTTCGCGTCCAGAGGCAAGCGCTGGATGAATGGAATATTAATGCGGGAGGTGGCCGCCAAAACCCACCCCATCTTGCCGCTAATGGGCGAAGTTGGTTTTACATCTAAATACCGGGATATTTTAATTTGTCGCTTAATTTTCGAGTCATTTAAAATTAAATTTAATTAGTGCAATTGTAATCCGCGGGCGATTCCATATTTATACCGTTTTTGTTATTAATTATTCACAAAAGAATTCATTTATATCTACATTAAATATTAATAAATTATTATATTATAAAACTTTAAACTTATGACTTATGAACTTTAATTATAACATTTAACATTATATTTGATTTAAAAGAATTAATGTAAAATTTAGAACAATAAATGGAAATTAATAACGGTATATACATTAACAATAGCAAATTTCTATAATTATCATAATGATTCGTGAACGCGTAATGGTGTCAATTGAGGTTCATTCATTCGCGATCACCGAAGCGTAACTGCAACACACCGCACCCGGCGCATGCACCATCATTTTCTCCATCTCTCGGCATTCCAATAAAGTGACATCTCATCGGGTATTAAACTATCTTGGTATTTTCTGCTTCGATTTGCAGCCGACATCGGAGCCCCCGCGCGCGCTCTCGCCCTACCACCACCCCTCTGCGCCGATTGGAAATTCAAATGATTCCCAGCAATTTGTAAATCGGAATTGTTTAAGTTCGAGACGGATTAGAATTAAATCGGGGGGAATTCACGCTCCTCCTTTCCGTCTAATTCGAATGTAAATATTTGCAACTGGGACACGTTCTCCTCTCTTTTAATGCCTCGAGGATCTCCGGGACTTAATAAAGTGGAAGGAATTAATTGCTTTGAATTGGAATAATGGGAGCAATTATCAATATTATATATATATATATATATATATATATATATATATATATATATATATATATATATATATATATATATTCATCGAAATTGGAATATCAGTATCATTATTTAATAAATATTAGAAAAAAACCTACTTTAAATACTGTATATTAATATAATTTTCGGTATTTCTTGTAGTAAATGGATTATTTGGATTATTTTAACCTGAATATTAAAAGTTATCTATTCTAGATATATAAACAGCTGGCATTATCTACTTATAAAATAATAGCCCTATAACTCTTGATGTAGTTAATTGAATTAAATGCAGCGTTTTAGCTTGAGTTTTTAAATATAATTGGAGACTAGGTGAGAGAAACCCTATAATGAAATTATATTTGGTCAAAAGTAGAAGAACAAGACATGACTGAAGGAGAAGTGGGATTACAGCAGAATCAAACAGGTTAAAGCAAGAATTACAATAAAACAAATCAGTTCACAGGGTTTCACATTATTGTTGGACGCTGCAACATGTTTCGCCATACAGTGGCTTCATCAGGGAGATGATAACATTCAATATGTTAAAGAAAGACCATTAAAAGTAGTCAATATGTTAAATAAATAAAGAGAACTGAACAATAATAACAGAATATTGATAAAAGGAAGATGCTAGAAAAGAGGACAGACTAGTTTTATGCGAATCTACGAAGAAAAAAACCAAATAGACGACAGACAAACTGAAGACATACTAATATTATTAGACAAACAGAAGAATAGGTAAACACAATAAAGGAAGAGAAACGCATACACTGGAAAAGGAAAAAAAAGAACAGTAACCATAAAAAAATAATTCAACCTAATAACAAGACATCCAAAGTTCAAACACAGCAATACACAAAAATATGCATAAAAACAAAACAAAATAATATTTATTAATGATACGCAACAAGTAAAAACAAATGAAAAAGGTGGAAAAATAGCAAGATGTTTCACTTTACTTAGCATAGTGTACAGAACAATAGAAAAAACAAGAACAAACCGATTAAAAATTCACAAATTCACACCAAGAGATAATAAACCGCGAATCAAAAAATAATAATAAAGAAATGGAGATAAAATGAACAGCATTTAAAATTAATCTCGTGGAGGGAAACGTTCTAGATCAAGAAAAGGTGACGAAAGACAAAAAGTAAACAGATTGGTGATCTGAGCCGTTTATACCAAAAATAAAAAATAAAAAAAAGGTGACAGAAAGATCTGATCAGAAAAAATACTATAAAGAATATAAAGAAAAAAAAAACAAGTGAATATTCTAGGTAAAGAAGGCTGAACAAGAAACATGGAGGTTCTGAGAAAAACAGAATACTACCAAAATTATAAAGACAGAGCAAAACAAGTGAAATTCTAGGTACAAAAGGCTGAACAAGAGTCATAGATGTTACAAGAAAAAAAAGTATACTACAAAGAAATAAACGGCTGAACAAGAGTAATGGATGGTATAAGAGAAAATAATACTACAAATAATATAAAGAAAAAAAAACAAGTGAATATCTACGAATCAAAGGCTGAACAGAAAAATTGAAGTTTACAAAAGAAGATACTACAATTTATATAAATAAAGGGAAAAAAGTAAAATTCTAGCTACAAATTGCTGAACCAGAGATTTTAATATTGACAATGTTAATGTGACAATATTTTCTAAATTTACCCCTTTAGAGTTAAACTATGATGATACAGTAAAGGAGAAGACCTACAGGTTAGAGTGGAAGAATATTCTTCAAGAGCGAACTCCACCTTTTAGCTTACTGACGAAATTATTTGTTTTATGGATTTTGAATTATATTTATAAAGCAAGTCTGATAAAGTGCCAATAAATAAAAAAAATAAATTGAGGTTACAAGAAAAAGATAATACTACAAAGAATATAAAGAAAAAGGGAAAAAGGATACAAAATGCTGAGCAGAAGTCATAGAGGTTATAAAAAAGAGAATACTACAAATATTATGAAGAAAGAGGAAACCAAGTGAAATTAGAAGTACAAAAGGCTGAATAAGAGTGATGGATGTTAAATACGATCAAACACTATCAAGATTTTGCAGAATTCAAAAGATAAATACGGAAATACCATAACAAATTAATAGTTGTCAAGCATAGAAAGAATACTTCGAAAAACGTTTAGGTACAGAAATACAGACCAATGAAGGACACAGACGATTGTTCTGCAAAATAGAGCAGTTGGAGATGGGGTACCTCCAGAAAATGTAAAAATATTTACAAAATAAAAGTGGCTATAGTGATAGAATTGCTAAATAAAATAATCAAAAAAGGAAAGACACATACTAAATAATTCTATCTAGCTATCGCAGTCATGTCTGTACTAAGAACATACGTGTGAAGTTGTGTTGGGTTTTTGAAGACACGTCTGCACCAAGACGCACACTCGCGAAATACTGGTTGCGCTTTAATAGTGACATTAGACATATCAGCATTCCATGTCATTTTAGCTAATCTATGAATTTATTAGGTTTGCTTCATCGATTTTTGTTAAACAATAATACCATAAAACTATACTGAAAAATAAGATAAGATTAATTGAAGTAATAGGAATTATGAACCTAGGAGAAAAATTTGATAATATCAGGAAAGATTATTTTTGTAAAACTTAAAAAATGGAGAAATATGACACGCCGGTGGTGGCGCATCGGTTACGGCCCCGAATTGACGAGCAGCAACGTTGATTCGGGTCAGTAGTCGGATGGGTGACCGGTACCATTCACCATTGGGATACAATTATTGGTGCTTTAGAGTGACGGGGGCGATCCTTTAAAGTAACAAGCTCATTTACACACACACAAATACACAAATGACACATGGCGGAAGGACCACGTGGTCGATAGCCTAACACTATTACTACTACTACTACTGGAGAAATATGAAATACATCAAAGAGAATAATTAAAGGCCTGTATACAAATAAACATTAAATAAGAACTAATGATAAAGGATTGATGACAATAGGAGTAAAATAAGAATATGTATTGAGTCCACTTATTAGTTTTAGATGTGGGTGTAGAAGAAACAAAACGAAAAAAGGAAAACAGATAAATAAAGATTTTAAATTTTTGAGACTAATATATGGTTTTATTTATTTATTTATTATACCACATCTTCCCTGCTAACAAAATAGACGTGAATATACTAACATAAAATAAAAATTCTTAATCGCAAAATAAACTGGTGTCATTTCTCCAAAACTATTTTATTCAATTGATATTTTAAATCAAGAAATTAGGCAATAAAAATTAAGCAGAAAATAACAGAGACAGAGAAGAATGAAGAAATGAAATGAAATATAAGAATATAGACATAAAGAAACAACATTGCAGAGATAGAAAGAAGAAAAGAACAAAGGAAGACAAAAAGCGACAAACAATAAAAAGGAATTTAAAGGCGAAGAAATAAAGGAAATAGGGATTCAGTAATCAAAGAGAAATATGTTAAGAACAAAGATTAAGAGAAACATGTTTGTTAAAAGAGTAAAGGTATAAAATATCAAAGGAAAAATGAAAGAAATATAATAGGTAACAAAAGAGGATCAAATAAGCAAAATATTAAAAATAAAATAAACAAAAAAAAGAAACAAAGGAGTAAGTCATCAAAACACAGAGGAACAAGAAACCAGAACGTAATAGAACATAGAAACAAAAAAAACCAAGGAATGTAGCAATAATTAAACAACAGAACAAAGTCTAAAATAAATAAAGTACAAAGGAACGAAGTGATAGGTAAACAAAGGCTAAATTAATAAAGGAAAAAATATGAAGAAAAGTATAAATGAATAAAGAAACAAAAGAATGAATAAAGGAACATATAAACGAAAGAAGAAATAAAAAGAAACAAAGTAATAAAGAAATAAAGGAACAAAGAAACAAAGGAAATATTGAATTTAAAAAAAATGAAGAAAAAAAAATTACCAAGGAAATAAGAATCAAGGAAACTAAGGAATACACAACCGAATAAACAAAGGAATAAACTAACAGAGGAACTAAAATAAAAACTAACAACTGACAAAATATACAAAGAAGTAAAGAATCAAAGAAAGAAAAGAATAAAATGAATAGAACAAAAGGAAAAACGAACACAAGAGAAAAAGTAATAAAAGTATAAAGAACAAAGAATTAAGAGAGATAGAATAAAGAAATAAAAGTTTACATTGACAATGGAACAAAGAAGTGATGAAGTGAAAAAGCTGTGCGAGACTGAATTAAAGATAATGTGTTTCCCTTCTGTATGATATTGTTATTTGATATATTATATATATTTATTTATTTATTAATTTTACTTTACAGTGTCCTGTTAATATTGGATATAATAAAGTCTTCAAAATGTACATAAATATATTACAAAAATTTAGCTCACAGAACTTGCAGGTGGAGTTCACTACGTGTTCTTCCACTCAGACCATTTTCTTTTATAAATATAATGCATTTATTTATCATAAAAGAAATAAAGGAAACAAAATTCAAAAAATAACTCTTACTTTTGTAAAGCTGCGAGGATCAAAGAATTCTTTATTTTCTCGGTATAATTAATATTTGCCACAATTTACGCCTATTTGCCATAATTTTAGAGATTTAGATTTTAGTTTTTTCATTACTGTTGTTTTAACTTTGCTAGATTATTTTTTTATATCTTACGTAAAGAAGTATGAAGCTAAGATACTTAGATTCAGTCATTTAAAATTATGAAAAGAAACAATTAAGACGCCAAACAAAATGGTTGAGTGTATAATTTTTCATCAAAAAATAACATCAGAAATGACAAGACCAACGTTATTATATGGAACGAAACGTAGATATATTCCAAACATTAGAAGTGGGGAATAAATGAAACAGAGATGAAAATCTTTAGTAAGTTCACGAAGAAGACAAATTAAAAATAAGGTTATCAGACAATATCTGATATTTTAAAAAAATAATGAGAGAGATGAGACAGGTGTAACCGAAACAGGATTTGAACTTGCGACCTGTAGATTGCTAAACGCTCGCTCTTTTGGTCCACTAAGGCACAGAAGTAAGTATCTGGTGGACGAATCCTAGATTCAGGTTCAAAATCTGCATCAGGTACATTCAAATCTGCTTAGAACTGCACATTGACTGTTTATAAATTAACATAAATTAAGAAAGTCCTATAAAAAAATATTTGTAGAACTCTAAAATACAAATTAATTGTTATGAAGTATAAAATCAAAGCACTCCTTCCATCGGAGTCCGATAATATCATCAGTCGTTAAGTCAATCATGCCATAGCTTAAAACTAAAAAATTTCTAAACACGCCTGGGCGGTTAAGCGACATCACAACAGTCATCACAAACCAGCAGGCGAGGAACTTGGGATTTAACACTGACCTCAGGAGGATGTAATCGTGCTCGATAAGGCCGGTAGCAAGGAGCACTTTAAAAACGAACGCCGGCAAGGAATTGTAAAAGAAAATGTTCATTTCCTCGAAGAATTAAGGGAGGTAGTGAAATAGGTAACCGTAACCGATGAAAAACACCTTTCCAATCAACCGGAATTTTTTCCAGCGCTCCTCATTGGGGTCGAAACAGTTGCGTCGCCACCTGAGTAGATAAAATGTAAAGAGTGTACAAGATGTACAAGATCAAACTAGCAGTTCCTGAATACCAGATCAGCAGGTTGCCTAAGACATGTTTTTATGGATTATTAGTGTTGTATACAAAATATGCATTCCTCTTAAGATCAGAAGTCATTCAACCGGCCCAGAGCTGTCTGTACATGTGATTTTGCATTCCGTGTTTCGAGTTGTTGAAAACATTATTTTATGCTACAACTCGAAGAAAGATGTGTTACAGCAAATATAATCTTTTTCGCATTTCAAGATCCCTTTTCCCCTCCTTCTGATCTTTAGATTTTGTGTATCTGTGCAGGAGACATTCCAAAGAGTATCATCCTTCACGATTGTCCTGTCAGTGACGACCTCATGCTGATGGAAGCCCAAGTCTGGCAATTATTTTCCACTGAATTTCCGTGCTTGATTAGTATGGGCGTGCATTAACCGCACCATATTCTGTATGGTATTCCATGTTCCATGCTCAAAATGTATGTCTTTAATTTTTATGTGCAGGAATCAACACATTGTAGTCTATGTAGCAGAGACTTCTTGTGTGAACATTGGTTTTGCTATGTCATTTGAATTCAGAACTCTTGAGGCTATTCCATGAACTAATTGTTGTAATAACGTACACCGGTTGCTCTACAACCAAAACATTTTTCTCTGGCCGTTTGATAATCCGCCAATTGTTCACATCTTTAAACGAATAACATGCAGCGGCTGTCCTTTAGTAATTGAAGCCAAACTACCCTCTAAAGATGCTTGAAAGGCTCTAGTCATAATAATATCATGTGGCCCTGCTTTATACAAATCACACAAATCCATATAAAACACCCCAAGATATACCATAACAGGCACGACGACCAATACTGTTATTAGAATAAGAAACAACCTGTTCGAGTATATTTAATTAATTGCTTACTTAACTCGTGTTGAAACATGTCTTGATTAGAATTGAAAACACTTGGTTTGTTTCATATATTTCATATAGTCGAAACTAGTCGGAGAAGATATAATAAATTTTCTTTGAAACAAACCAAGTGTTTTTAATAATCTAATCAAGATAGTCCTGTCCTAATGTTGAGCTAAGCTCAGTATCTTCAGAAAAAAATCAATTAAAATAATCATCACCCTCAAAAAAATGAATAAAAGCTATACATATTTAAGGTACGAGACACAATTCAAATTTATATATGCTGCCACCAACCAGAAGAACCACTTAAAACTGTACGGTATGGAGGATCAATTGAGGAACTTGAGTTGCTTTGTGCCAGAAGTGCGTTGTCTAAAGGTAAGAGTACTAGCAAAGTCGACTAGTAATGAGATCCACTGTGATGCCCCCAGCTCCAACATGAGGTGATAAGGGGGAATTATCAACGACAAAAAAAAATCTAGAAAGTAAGAGTAGTCCAGAGTGAGATCAACTGTGATGCCCCCAGCTCGAACATGAGATGATAAGTGGGAATTATCAACAATAAAAAAAATGCCGGAATGAAACGGAGTGCTAACACTTGCACAGCTTCCGAATACGAGTTTCCAATCTGATCGAAATTAAATTATCCATCAATCCGTATTAGTTGCTTACCTAATGGTGGGTGGGTGTTATAAAAAAATGTGTTTTTCATGTCTAAAGTAATGAGATGTATTTTTCATAACGCAGTTCTTCAAAAACTATATTTTTGAGTTGATCTAGACCCTTGGAATAAACTTTCCAGTATTAGGGCTATACTGTTTACTCCAGTACGTTAGAAGGGCCAAAACCGTTTTAATTTTTATGCCATTATCTACTAGTCACCCAGTACGCACTTTATTGATGACGCTGGTGGGCCGTAGAATACAAAATACTAACTCGAAGCTAATTCGAAATAGGCGCTTCCGTTTTCCCTCATTTAGGTCAACAGAATCACATCAACTTTCTTTGCCTCTATTCAATTCTCAGTTCCCACACAATCCTCCTTCCTGACCCCATCAACTACCTTTTGAATTTCCATCACGGTTTTCACTTTGTTTCCTCACAAAACGCATCAATTAGCAAAGTGGACATTTCTTTAGGTTATTACCGTCCATAGCAGGTAACAGTGAATACGTCCAACATTTTATGTATGATTTTTTGATGAATTTGATTTTAGAGTTATTAATCATTTCTTACCAAAGATCTTAATAGAAATAAAATTAATAAGTGAGGAAAGGAATACAAAAATAATATATGACACAAGAGCAGAAGAGAAGATCCAGAGGAAACTTTGTCATTCTAAATTTAAAAGTTATGTTCCAAAAGTAAATTTGACTAAATCGCAGGAAACGCTATCCTTAGTGTAAGCCGAAAAGTTTAACATTTAAAAGGAACATCCAGTGTGACGAAACCTCTATTGTATTGATGCATAATTATTGTGGCTCGAAAAAAGTCGCAACAATTAATTATTCATCAACATAATAAAAGTATTTTTTGTGTGTTTACAAGATATATTTTTACAAAAAATAATCTACATAAGAACATGTATAATCGTCAAAACAGAATATTTTTGAGCATGTAAACAAAATTTAGCTATTAACTCATAAATACAGCAAACCGATTCAGGCTCACAATTTATAAAATAAATTAAACTTAAATAATATATTGCCGCCAATAATATATTGATTAATTGTTATGAAAAATATTTATAAATTCAATTATTACTATGAAAATGGTGAAATATATCAATATAAAAAATCACCTAGATTCATATAAACAAAATAAAGAGAGCGAAATTGAATTGAAAAATTCACAAACAATATTATTATTTGTGGTTAAGACATTGTGATTTTTTTTCAACGCAGTTGATTAGTATGTATAATAGAGTAGAAGCTTCATCAACGAGTACTATTTTATTATTCAGTGTAAAGAATGCAAACAACACATCCCATTTTCTTCCGAGATAGATGTGTATTTATTATTATTTACACTTACATTTTGTATTTACGTTTACTAAGTTGATGGAAAAGTGCGTTATGAATATATAAAGCCCCGTTAAAAAGCATCTAAAGAGCACTTCTACATTAAAATGTATATTGAAAGGAATACATTGTGCTTTGCTGGATTATATTTTGCAAGCGACGTAAACGAGTTTTTTTATTTTGAAGTATTTTAGGTAAATAAAATATTGGATAGGATGATGAAATAAACGCCATAATAAACGTGCTTTTTGTATATAGTCACTTACAGAACTGGATAGAGTGGACATTTCTGTTTTGAACTAAACTAATATGTCCTCATAATGTCATGATTAAAGTATACATTCTTCTAACCTATTCTAAAAGGATAAAGAATAAATAAAGAATAATAATTAAACATATTAGTAACTTTATTATTTCTTGTTATAATTCTCCCAAGAAAAAATAGCTTTCTTTATTAGCGCCATCTGTGTTTTAGAGGAAAATTTAAAGAAAATCCACCTATTTCGAAAGAAATTAGAATTTACATAATAAGAAGTTGTTTGTTATTATTTTATACAACGTGTCCACGTAAGTATGCAACAAATGGGAAAGTTTCTTATTATTAATTTCTCAGAAAATTTTATTCTTTATAAAAGTTGGTGCTTGATCTTAAACTTACAAAATAAACAAAACAAATAACATTCCACGCTATATTAGCAAGATATTGAACAATTTTTATAACTTTTGCACAAGTATTCTCAGTTTTGAGGTATCTGTCATTAATATTTATCATTAACAAATAATTTATTAAGAGTTGTTGTATCCTAAATTATGGCAGAGCGATTAACTTCACAAGACAGAGCAGAGTTGGTGCTAATATAGTAACTATAAAACCTGCAGAGAACTTTAATGCTTTTCATTCCTTCAAGAAAGGATGTCTATTAATCTTTCTCTAAAATTTCAAAGAAATATGTCTTCCAAAGAACTGTATGGTTTCTAGATTTTTCGATATATACAAACATCTTTATTGCACATAGTAAAGCAACATTATAAGGAAACAATTTAAAAAAAGAAAATTTCTGCTAAATGGATATCGACCTAGGGTCTTTCAGTCTAGAATTTTCCATTTTCCATTTTTTAGATTTGTAAAAAAAAATAAAATACGAAAGTTCTGTAAAATTTCAGAAATTTATTAAAAAAGTAAAGTGGTTTTGATTTTTTCACGTATTCACTACACAAAAACAAATTGTTTTTGAAAAAAATTGCTTTTGATGATTTGACAAATTTTAAAAAAGTAATCTCAAATGAAATCTACTTGAATTTTTTCGAAATTGTTTAGAAATTATGTAGTTTTATTTTTTTTTTTACTCTTTATTGTTGTAAAAAAACTCAAAAATAAAATTACGACCATTTAAAGTCGAAACTTGGAAGAGAAAACTGGTTTCAATGTTTTAAAAAATTGTAAAAAAATAATAATTTAAAATGTTTCAACATTGTTAGAAAATTATTTAATTATTTAAATCTTTTTCAACCTAAAAGCAAAGTTTCAAACCATGAAAAGCAACGGTGATTAATTAAAGTCGAAATTTGCAGAAGAAAATTGCTTTTAATGATTTAAAATTTTGTAGAAGAATCATCTCAAACTGAAAATTAGAAAAAAAAATTCTAAAGGTAAAAAATCAGTTTGCTGAAATTATGGACTTGAGCTCTAAGACATTTTAAATTATCTAATAATTCTAAAGTTGTCTTAAATTTTACATTTCCAAATTTCCTATTTTTTCTGATACTTTGGCTTCTAGTAGTAGTAGTAGTAGTGTTAGGCTATCGACCACGTGGTCCTTCCGCCAGGTGTGATTTGTGTATTTGTGTGTGTGTAAATGAGCTTGTTACATTTGGCTTCTATAATTCCTAATAATTTCAAATTTAACTTAATTTTTATTAATTACAACTTTTTGCAATTGAAGTCATTTTAGACTTATTAAAAAATTTCAATCTAAATTTGTAATTTCTGCACGTCCAAGACTTTCTGGAGTTTTAATTTTGAATCTTATTTTTTCCTATAATTTCAGATTTCAAAAATTTTTGTGTTTCGTTATAATTTCAAATTTTCTAAAACCGAAAAACCTTGACGTCTGTAACTTTTAACAACTCTAAATTTATTTTAATTCTTCTAAGACTTTCTAGATTTTCAAAATTCATAATCTAATGTTTTTCTACAATTTTAAATTTTGTAATAATTCCGAAAGTTTTATTTTTACAATTTTTAAGTCTCGAGAGTATGAAATTTTTCTGTATTTTTTATTTTATTTTTTGAGTTCTGAGTTTTCTTTTTCTAAAATAAAATCTCTAAAGGTTAAAAATTGTTATTAAATCCAGTTTGCTGAAAAACTTCTAGAGTTCTAGGACGTTATAAATTCCCTAATAAATCTAAAGTTTTCTCAAATTTTACATTTCCTAAAAATTCCTTGACTTGGCAATATTTTTTATACTTACGGCTTCTTTAATTATTAATATATATATTTTTTAAATGTACATAATTCTTATTAATTAAATTTTATTGTAATTAAAATTAATAATAAAATTTTGCATTTTATTTAAATTCCTAATCTAAAGTTTTAGAATTTTGTAAATATCCATAATTTCAACACTTTCAGAAGTAATAAAACTCTTACTAGTTTTAGAGTTCTCTGCACTTCTTAAACTTTCTGGAGTTTTAATTTGCAGAATTAATTTTCCTACTATTTTAATTTTGTAAAAAAATTTGTTAAAATTGTGTTTTAATTTTTCGTTATAATTTCAATCGCTCCGAAGACATAAAATCTAAAAATGTTGACGTCTACAATTCTCAACAAAATCAAATTTTTATAGATTACTAAGACTTCCTTAAATTCTAAAATCTATAACCTCTTAATTTTTTTTGTAGAGTTTTAAGACTCATAATCTAAAGATTTTACACAATTTTCGATTTCATAATATTTTTTTAAATTTTTTTTAACAATTTTGGATTTTTAAAATTCTAATTTTTTCTCAAAGTTTCTAAAGTTCCCACAGTTCTTAATGTCCATAATTTAAAACAATTTCAATTATAAAGAAATCCAAAATTCTTGCTTTTCTCAAGTCTTCAGGATTTTCTGGTACTTATGATTTGGATAATTCTAAGATATAAAATTATTATTATTAAATGTTCTAAAAATGTTGACGTCTATAATTCTGAACAATAGTAAATTGCTTAGACTTCGAAATTTTAAACAATATGACGTTTTAGAATTCACAATCTTTTAATTTTTAACTTCTAAGATATTCTAGAGTTTTAGAATTTATAATCAAAAGTTTTTCTAGAATTTCAGATTTTGCAATAATTAATTATTAAAATTTTTTAATGCTTTAAAGGTTTTAGATTTTTAAGACTTTGCAGAGTATTAAAATACTTAAACGTTTTAAAGATTTCTCCAGATATTTTTAAAATTTCAATAATTTCTAAAAACTGCTTTTCTAAATCCTTAAAGGTATAACATCTTGATAATGACATTAAACCGTCGAAACTTAAGTCGTGCGTTTTTGTAATATATGTATATATATTACATAATTTTTAGTGGTTAAAACATAGTAAGTGCGTTAGTTAAGTGTTTATCATGAATTACCACGTAGTAACGGTCACCACAATCCTTATGATTATGTATAACATCTTTATTAATTATAGTTGGCCTTTCAAGAGTTTTAAGACGTTTAAAATTCCCTAATAATTCTAAAATTTTCTCATATTTTACATTAATTTAAATATTTTCTGATATTTTTGGCTTCTATATATAACTATTAATTTCAAATTTATTTGTTGGTTCATAATTTTTATTAATTTTAGTTATTTTGTTGTAATTCTAGACTTTCTAGATTTTTTTAAATTCCCAATATAAAAGTTCCTTCAAGTTTTAGAATTGTTATTTCTAGTCTAAGACTTTCGGGAGTTTTAATTTTAAATCTGATTTTTTCCTACAATTTTAGATTTCTTAGAAGTTTCTAAAAGGTTTGTGGTTTAATTGTTTTGTTATAATTCCAAATGTTTTAAAATTTCGGAAAAACCTTGACGTCTGTAAGTCTTAGTAATACTAAATTTTTCTAGATTTCTGAAATGCTAAAATCTTCAACAGCTCTAGTGTTTTCTGAATTTAATAACTTATAAGGTTTTCTAGAGTTTTAGAATTCAAAATGTAAAGTTATTTCACAATTTCAGATTTTATTGCTAATTCAATAATTGTGTTGTTAATAATTTCAAGACTTCCTAGAGTTTTAAAGTATTTAAACATTCTAAAGTTTTCTGTAAATCTTTTTTTTTAATTTCTAGAATTTTCAAATTCTTTATTTCAGTAATTTGCTAAAAACTGCAGTTTTCCTTTTGCAAAAAATCTCTAAAAATGTAAAATCTTTATTAATTACATATTACTGACATTCTAGACTTCTATATTTATTATGTCGTTTTAAATTCTCTAGTAATTCTAAAGTTTTTCTTAAAGTTCTTAAATTTCTAATATTGTCTAATATATTTGGCTATGTCTCTTAATAATTCCAATATCTATTAGAAAATGCGCCAGAAGTTTAATATTGGAAAAGTTAACAGTATATGAAGTACTAGCGGCGAACAAATTTAAAGCATTTAAACCAAGATGTGTTCAAACTTTGCAAGAACATGATTACGAAAATCGTTCTGAATTTTGTTTCATGGTACAAGGTGAAATAGAAATTGATAGTACATTTCCTAAGAAGATCCTGTTTACGGATGAATCTACATTTACTACAAATGGTGTAGTTTCATCACAAAACTGTCGTTGGTGGTTAACAAATAGTCCAGCATTCTGAATTATCTGCAAAAATTAATATTCTCGAAAAATAAATGTTTAGTGTGAAATATTATTGGGCACAACATATTTCGGCCGAGTTTAAGAAAGATATTTAGAAGTTTTAAATATGAAATTGTACAATGAATTTGACATGTTACCATTGGCAAGAAGAAATTTAATTTGGTTTATGCAGGATGGGTACCTGCACATAGTGCTCGTGTCGAAGTTGAATATTTAAGTGAACAATTTAATGAGAAATGGATTGGAAGACATTCAAGATTTCCATGGCCTGCTCGCACACTCGATCTAAATCCACTTGATTACTTTTTATGGGGGTGGTTAAAAACATAGTTTATTCCGAAAGGCCTTTTTGAAATTCAGATGATTTGGAAAATAAAATTAGAAATGGTATATTTAAATAATAATCCCAATATTCTTGAAAATGTAATCAGAGATTTTAACAGAAGAACAAAAATCCGTATTTTATTTTATTTGTTTTGTTTGTTTTTTTGTATGTTTAAGATCAAGCACCAACTTTTATAAGGAATAAAATTTTCTGAGAAATTAATAATAAAAAAGTTTCCCATTTGTTGTATATTTACGGTGATTATTTAAATCTTCGTTATAATCAAAACATATTTTTACTTGAAAAGCTACCCATTATGTATAGAGGAATAGACTTTTTTTCAAATACGTACATACGAATTCTGCATGTGAATACGTACATATGATACTGTAAGCCACTTAGTACCCAAATACACAAAACACACAAGCGATGACATCCCGTCGCAACATATTATTCCAATTTGGCTTCGAGATATCCTCGTGGGACATAAACGCGTATGAGGGCTTAATACGGATTGTATACAACGATAAGCTGTTTTACATGCATAGAAAATGTATGCAATAACCGACAACCTATTTAAAATTGCATCCCTTAACGATGACAGGTTTATTACGTGCATTTTCGATATAGGTGAAAATATGTAATAATCTCCTAGCCCTCAGATCTTCCAAAAAAAAAAAAATATTCATTCCAACACAACGTGCTTTAAATTAAAATTTTAGTATTTGGCTATAGATAATTTTAGCCATAATGCCTAAACAATAGGTCATTAACTGAGTAGAGAATTTTTCTTGACATTTATAGTGAGTAGTTAGAAATTGAGTTTTTTTTTTGTATTCCAAGCCATCAAGCTTTTATGTCGTATTAATTTTCAACCAATTAACTATGTAAAGCATCGGTTGATACTTCTATTCGATAATTTTTTATCTGTTTTGTTTTATTAATTGAGACATTCTTGATATAACCTAAATATTTAAATTTCACACAAACCCTAGTAAAATTTTATTACATTACTCACGTCCTCTATCGTTGTTTTAGCTCGAAACAGGATCGATAGTGAAGTACCATAGCTGACAAGGCATAAATCCTTATACCTAATATACAAGATTAATTATGTGCATGCGTGCTGATACTGCCTTTGCGAATTTAGCCCTAAACACGGCTCATTTCGCGCGGATCGGGCATGCCAATAAACTAATCCAGCTGACTTGTTCCTTGGGAAATTGGATTGAAACGAATTAGTCCGCAAAGGGAACGACAATTCGGATCATGTCTACAACACTACAAATTAATATTCATCATTATCGTCGCTCGACTATTCGACATCAACTGATGGACATAATTCTGTCCCAAAATTATTCGTTCTCTTGTCTAGTTTAATTAGACTTCCAGATTTGTACACTTTTCATAAATTATAAATTTCATTGTAATTTTCTAGTTCTAGTTTTTGTACACTTTTCATACATTATAAATTTAATTGTAATTTTTAATAAAGAAAAATCACAATCTTTGTTAATGGTGAAAAAAAAACATAGTAAGAACATTACATTCTGGAATAATGTCTTTCTTTTTTCGCGCTTGTAGTTTACAATTTACAAACCTCATCACACGGACGATAACATTCAAGATACAAATGCAACTGCATCCGTTCCCAGGAGAAAAATGCATGCATGCACTGGCTTTATCTGCACAATTCCCTCGGAACACACTTATAAATTACATGATTATTGCTGCTGCCCCCAATAGGAGTCTTTACTGTGATTAGTGCAATTGCGCCATTTTTTTTCCAAGCGCAATCTACAATCTTTCACGCGTATATTGTAGACTTTACGATTGTTTCCATTATCCCAGGCTTCAATCTGATTTCACGCCACGGGCGTACGTAAATTATATCTTACTAATGTAAAGTATTTTAAGTGAGAAAAATATTAGAGTTGTATGTAATAGTGAAATTAGAACGTTGCAACTGAAGCAGACAGCATTGCAAACAAAACGCAATTTGCGAAACACAATGACAGGTGACGTCTGTCTAGTGACCTGAACGGCTCAGTTTAAGGGTGGATAAGGGTCGACGTAATCTATCAGCTGGCTCCTGGATGGAACGCGCGCACTCCTGGCAATTCTTAACCTGTCTCCTCCAGGAACCGGAAATGACACGGCGATGCGTACACGCGCCATTACTCCCCAACTGGCAAACTCGCGCAAACTAACTTGAATAACTGGAAATTACATTGTCGTCCTCGGGTACATCCACCCGCCCACACACATACCATCTAATCCGATTTAATTTATATTCCTGGTGCGCGGAAAAACGCGACGAAAACGGAATGGAATCCGTCTTCATTTGCTCCGCCGTCAACCAAATTGAATCTTAAAACTTCCGCATTATCAAGATTTACGTCATCTTCTGCTGCTAAGTGACGCCGTTCTGCTCGCAGGCGGAAACCGAGTTTGAGAAATGTCGGACAATATCTAAGACTGCAAGAATCTGACGCGAAACGTTTAGTTGCACGCATAGTGACAAGACAAAAGCTCAAGTGTCAACGCTTCAAGAGGAGGAGGATGATGCGTACTAGAAAATAGCAATTACAAATTTTGATATTAATCCCTGCACTTAAGATATACTACAACAACAAATACATTACAAATAATTTACATACTTACAGAGTAGATTAGTTCTAACTTTGATAAGGACCGAAACACGTATCAATTACCTGAAAATAAAGAAAAAGGAACTATTAGAAATTATATAGACAAAAAATTAGTAATATTGTATTGTATTGTATTGTATTTAACTTTATCTAACATGCGTTACATAAATAAACATATATGTACATAAACCGTAAGAAAAAAAATATATACAAATAATTTTGACTGCATGTAGAAGGGCGGAGTTCACTCTTACGAATGATCTTCCACTCAAACCCGCTGATCCTCTTCCTTACTGATCCGTCGTAGAAACTGGAATACATATATTATTTGTTGGTCATTAAAACCGTATTTTTGCTCGTTTTACGAGAAACATTAATTATGTCAATTTGACATTGATGTATATATTAAAAAAAAAATCATTTTGAAGTAAGAAATCCGGAAGAGTTCATTTGGCAGAATGTTCTTTCACTCTAATCCAATGCTGCATTGTCAGAACTTCTATTGATCTCACTTGCAGATTACAATTTGCCATTTTGGCTTTATTTTGCTTTATAAAACATAATTTAACTCATTACATTTTCATTATTGATGTTTTATGTATCAACAATCGCTGCTTTTAGACACCAATTGAATTTAAAATGTATTTTTTGTACGATCTTTTCATGTTTAAAAAGAAAATTTTCTTTCTAGAAATTTTTGGAACCCTTGAAAAAAAATTTTGATTTTGAAGAAAAAAATAAAAGAAAATTCTATAAAATTATGAAATTAAGAAAATTCTAGAATTGTCAAAGGAAATATTAAATTTAAAGAGAAATTAATGAAAAGTTCTAAAATACTGGAAAAAAATTTGCATGAAAATTATACAAATTTTTTAAAAACTTGCTAGAAAACTCTTGAACCTTCAAAAACAATTATAAAATGTTTAAAGGAAATTATAAGAAAATGTGCTAGCAAATCCTAAAAATCTAGAATGGAATTCTAGAAATTAGGAAGTGATGAAATGCTGAAAAATTATAAAATATGGATAATAGCTGGAAAAATCTAGAATGCCCAAAATAATCATAGAATCCTCAAAGAAATTTTCATAATTTGAAATTGCTGAAAAAATTTTAAAAATCTGGAAGTAAACGCTAGAAAATTATAGAATGATTGAATACAGTTTGGAAAGAAACAAAGGAGATGGTGGACAATTATTCAAGCAGATTGGAAGAGAAATTACTAGCAAATTCTAAAAGAATAGAAGGCAAATTGCTTCGCAATTCAACAACTCTCTTGGTACACTATCTCACTTAAAATTGTAGAACCGTTGAAAGAAATTCTCTTAATTTGAAACAGAAAAGATTCAAAAACTCAACATATCTTAAAGGAAAATTATAAGAAAATTCTAGAATCATTACAGAAAACTGTTTTGGTTTAAAAGAGAAATTAGTAGAAATTTCTACAAATTTGGAAAGTAGCTTCAAAAATTATAGCTACAGATTAGATTAGGTGATTAATGATTAGGTCGTTTGGCTATACACAGCCTTACAGCACAGATACCTGGCTAGATCTTTTGTACGAAATAATAGCTGTACCGTAAAGAAAAAACAAAACAAAATATGATCTAATAATTTTTGTAGAAATAATGAGAAAATTTGGACTCCTTTCTTAAAAATTACATATACAACAAATCAATTAAAAAAACCCTTCCAATTTTGGGCGAAGAAAGCACGGGCGGAGTTTACAATCACAAAGTGTTCTTCCACTCAAACCCATCCTTTTGCTGAGGGAGTTATCGTCTTGGACATCGGGATTTATTTATAAATGATTTAATTTCCTTTTTTGTACTCTTTTAGAAGAGACTTATTATAACTGTTAATGTCAGCATGACAGATAAAAAAAAATAAAGATTTTTTTTCTAAATCTACTGGAAAATTATAAGAAAATAATAGAAAATTGCTAGAAAATTCTATAAATATCAAAGAAAATTCTCTTAATTTGAATGAAAAACTACTAAAAATTCTAGAAATTAGAAAAATATGAGTCAAAATATTTCCTAATTCGAAATAAAAAAAGCTAGAAATAAAACTCTTAAAGATAAATTGCTAGATATTTGTAGAAATATTAAAGAACAAGCGCTGAATAAATCAAGAACCCACAAAAAGCACTTGAAGAAACTTTTATACAAAAAAGAATTACTGTAAAATTCTTTAAATCTTGATTAAATCTTGTTTAAATATGTATTTATTGATTTATTGATTTAACGTTACATGTTCACTTTAAAAAAAATTCTAACAATTAACTTACCACTATTACTGGATGATGGTATCCTCATTAGCAAAAAGGCTAAAATATACCTTTTTCGAACCATCAAAGGCAATGACAACATTTAAAGAAATTATTACAATTTAGAATAGAATATGTTAGCGAATTGAAAAAATCAGAAAAATAAATCTTTAAAAATTGTAGAGAACTGGAAAGAGAAATGCTGGAATACATGGAAGAAAAATTGCTGTGAAATTTCATAATTCTCAAGAAAATATAAAACCTTCAAAGTATTTTTTTTAATTTGGCATAGAAGATGCTGGAAAATTTGAAAAAACTCTGTAAGAATAAGTTCTCCAAGATTATATAAACCATTGAAGAAAATTTTATTATTTTGGAAAAAAAAGAGATCCTAAAAAAGTCTAGAAATTTGAAAGAAAAATTATTAGAAAATTATAAAAAAAAGGAAGGCAAATTGCTATACAATTGAACAACTCCAAAATAAAATTCTACAACGTTCTAAGAAAATTATAGATGTATCACTTTAAAAAGTTGTAGAACGCTCGAATGAAATTCTTTTAATTTGAAATAGAAATAAAAATCTTGAGGAAAATTAATAAATAAATTATAGAACTAGAAAGCTTTTTTAATTTTTAGGAGAAATTACTGAAAACTTCTAGAAATTTGCTAGAATATTCTAGAATTATGAAATAAATTTTCTTAATTTGAATGAAAAACTACTAAAAAATTCTAGAAATTAGAAAAACAGGAGTGAACAGGAGTAATTTGGGATAAAAATCAGAAATCAGTAAAATTCTTAAATATACATTATTAGAAATTTATAGGCATAATAAAGAAAAACCGCTGAATAAATCAAGAACCCACAAAGAAAATTCTAAACACTTGAAGAAACTTCCCTATAAAAAAGAATTACTGAAAAATTCTAAAAATCTTGAAGAAAACTTGCTTAGAAATTTTAAAAAAAATATAAGATAAAAAAGACAAAGAAATAAATCTTAAAGAAAATTTATAAGAAAATTCCAGAACTTTTAAAGAATTTTTTAATTTAAAAGAAAAATTATAGAAAAATTCTAAGTTACTTGAAAAATTATATTAAATAGAAAAGAAACAAACTAAAAGATCTACTCTTTTAATTTGAAATAATGTTGATTTTAAAGAAAAATTCTAAAAGTATAGATTTCTGGAAAACTATTTTTGCTTTATGGAGAAACTACTAATAATGTCTAAAAGTTAAAAATAAATTGTGTGAGATTCTCCCGAAGATATTAATGGAAGTTTATAGAAATATTAAAGAAATATTGTTGAATAAATCATATTCCTCGAAGAAAAAATTGTAGAAAACTAAAAAGAAAAATGCTGGGAAATTAGAAGTATATGGAAGGACAATTTAAGAATTCCCAAGAAAATTATTAATCATCAAAGAAATTTCTTTTAATTTGGAATAGAAGAAAAAGAAAAAGTACTATAATATTAGAAAGAAAAGATTTTTACAAAGTTGGAAGAGAAATTACAAGAGAATTATAAAAGAATTGGAGTCAAACTGCTAGATAATTCAAGAACTCTAGAACTCTCTAATTATTTTTATTTTAATTTTGAAAAATCAGGTTGTAGAACCCATTAAAGAAATTCTCTTAATTTTTTAAATAGAAAAGAATAAAGAAATCTAGAAATCTTAATCAAAATTTATAAGAAAATTGCAGAACTCTTGAAAAACATTTTTAATTTAAAAGAGAAATTACTGAAAAATTCTAGAAATTTACAAACTAACTTGAAAAATTACATTATATAGAAAAGAAACAAACTGAAGAATTCTACAGTTCTTTTAATTTGAAACAAATATTTTAGAAATTTTGAAGAATCGAGTAATTTTTTGAATCTTTTGAAGAAAATTTTTGTTGCTTCAAAAAAAAAAATTAAAAAAAGTAAAATTCCTAGAAAATTATTTTTATTTTATTGAGAAACTACTAAAATTTTCTAGAAGTTAAGAATGAATTGCGTTTAAAATTTTCTTTATTTGGAAAAAAAAATGATGCTAGAAGATTGTGAGAATTTCAAAGAGAAATTACGAATAAGTTTATAGAAAAATTAAAAAATAATCGCAAAAATCACATTCCTCGAAGAAAATTGCTAGAAGTATGTAGAACCTTCAAAGACAATGATAAAACATTTATAATAAATTATTGCATGTTGAAGTAGAAAATTTTAAAAATCTAAAAATGTAATCTTTAAATATTGTAGAAAGCTAGAAAGAGAAATGCTAGAAAATTATAAATATATGGAAGGACAAGTTAAGAATTCCTAAGAAAATTATTAAATCCTCAACGAAAATTGTTTTAATTTGGAATAGGAGAAAAAGAAACATTCTATAAACTTATAGGACTATTTAAGAAAACTTTTGCATTTGGGAAAAGAAGAAAGAATTTTAGAAATTATGAAGAGAAATTACTAGAAAATTATAAAAAAATTGAAAGCAAACTGCTAGATAATTCGAGAAGAAATAAAATTCTACAATTCTCAGAGAAAATTATTTCACTTAAAAAAATCAGGCTCTAGAAACTTCGAAAGAAAATTTCTTAGTTTCTTAAAGAGAAACGAATAAAAAAATCTAGAAACCTTAAAGAAGAACTATAAGGAAATTTCAGAACACATAAAGAAAACTTTTTAAATTTAAAAGAGAAATTACTGAAAAATTCTAAAAATTTGGAAAGTAACTTAAAAAATTGCATAGAAAAGAAAAAACCAAAAAGTCCTACAATACTTTTAATTTGAAAGAACATTTTTAGACATTCAGAAGAATCAAGTAATTTTTAAAATCTTAGAAGAAAATTTTTGTTAATTCAAAAGAAAATTAGAGAAAAATTCTAAAAATAGTAAAATTCCTGGAAAATTATTATTTTTTATTTTATAGAAGAACTACTAATAATGTCTAGAAGTTAAAAATGAATTGCGTTTAAAATTCTCGTTATTTGGGATAAAATTATGCTAGAAAATTGTTTATAGAAATAAAAAAGAAAAATTGTTGAAAATATGATATTCTTCTAAGAAAAAAAAAAATGTTAGAAATGTCTAGAACCTTCAATAACAATGATAAAACATTTGAAATAAATGATTACATGTTGAAACAGAAAATATATACAACCATTTAAGAAAATTATTAAATCCTCAAAGAAAATTCTTTTAATTTGAAATAGAAGAAAAAGAAAAAATACTATAAAGTTATAGAACCATTTAAAAAAATATATTAAATCCTCAAAGAAAATTCTTTTAATTTGGAATTCAAGAAAAAAAATACTATAACCTTATGAAACCATTTAAGAAAATTTTAGCATTTTGGAAAAGAAGAAATTTAGAAGAGAAATTACAAGAAAATTATAAAAAAAATGGAAGGAAAGAACTCCTAGATAATTCAAAAACTTCAAAAAAAAGTCTACAACTCTCTGAGAAAATTATTTTACTCTGAAAAATCAGGTTGTAGATCCTTCAAAATATTTTCTCTTAGTTTCTTAAAAAAGTCTAGAAATGTTAAAGGAAATTTATAAAAAAATTCCAGAACTCTTAAAGAAAACATTTTTAATTTAAAAGAAATATTACTGAAAAATTCTAGAAAGCTTTTTAAATTTATAAGAGAAGTTACTGCTAAATTCTAGAAATTTGTAAAGTAACTTTAAAAATTATAAAGAAAAGAATCAAACCAAAAAATTATACAATTCTTTTGATTTTAAAGATATATTTTAGAAATTATGAAGAATCAAGTAATTTTTAGAATCTGAAAAAAAAATGTTTCTTGATTAAAAAGTAAATTAAAGAAAAATTCTAAAAGTAAGATTCCTGGAAAATATTTTTTTTGAGAAACTACTAGTAATTAAGAATGCATTGCTTTTAAAATTCTCGTTGTTTGGTATAAAATTATACTAGAAAATTGTCTTAAAGAAAAATTACTGGAAGTTTATAGAAATATTAAAGAAAAATCGATGCAAAAATCATATTCCTCGAAGAAAACTGCTAGAAATATCTAGAACCTCTAAAGACAATGATAAAACATTTGAAATAAATTATTATATGTTGAAAAGGGTAATTTTAAATATCTGCAATCTTTAAATCTTCTAGAAAACTAGAAAGAAAAATGCTGGAAAGGACAATTTAAGAATTCCCAAGAAATTTATTAAATCCTCAAAGAATATTCTTCTAATTTGCAATAGAAGAGAAAGAGTAAAAAAAATATTTATATACTATAAACTTATAGAACCATTTAAGAAAATTAAAATTTGGAATAGAAGAGAAATAAATTTTTTTACAAACTTATAGAACCATTTATGAAAATTTTAACATTTTGGAAAAGAAGAAATTTGAAAGAGAAATGATTAGAAAATTTAAAAAAATGGAAGGTAAACTGCTATATCTTACTTAAAAACAAAATATAACACTCTGAAAAAATTATTTCACTTTGAAAAATCAACCCTCGAAAGAAATTCTCTTAGTATCTGAAATAGAAACGAATAAAAATTTTTAGAAATCTTAAAAAAAATTTATAAGAAAAATTCCAGAAATCTTAAAGAAACCTTTTTTAATTTAAAAGAGAAATTACTGATAAATTATAGAACTTTGGAAAGTAACTTAAAAATTTAATTATATAGAAAAGAATCAATTCTAGATATAATCAAAAATTCTACTGGCAGAAAGACCATGGGTCGATAGCCGTAATAAAAATAAATTACGATTGTATTGTACAAAACAAATGTTTTCAATAATAAATAAAGATGTTTGTCTCTCTCAAAAATTCTATATCGTAAAGAAAATTCCAGAATTCTTAAAGAAAACATTTTTAATTTAAAAGAAATATTCATACAAAATTCTAAAAATTTGGAACATAAGGAACCTACTAAAAAAATCAACAATTATTTAAAAGAAAAATTTGAAAAACTTAGAATCCTCAAACAATTTTTTTATTGATTCAAAAGAAAATTTAAACAAAATTCTAGAAGCAAAAAAAATATTTTAAATTTATAGAGAAACTACAAATTTCTAATTTCTAGAAATTAGGAATGAAATGTATTTAAAATCCTCTCTATTATTATTATAAAATAATGCTAAAAAATTGTGAGAATCTCAAAGAGAAATTACTGGAAATTTAGAAATATTAAAGAAAAATCGCTCAAAAAATCACTTAAAGAAAATTCTTTTAAGTTCAAAGAGAAATTATTAAAAACATATAAAAAATCTGAAAGAATAATTTCTCAGAAACTCTAAAACCTTCAAGAAAATGATAAAACATTAGAAGGAAATTATCAAAGTGGAATAGAATATACTAGGAAATTATATAAATTTGGAAAAAAATTGTAGAAAATTACGAAGGGAAAGAAATTCTGGAAAATTCTAAAAATTGCTAATAAATTTAAAATGTCCAAGAAAATTGTATAATTGTATGAAATGTTCTCATAATTTGGAATAGGAGATGCTGGATTTTTTTTTATCTGGTAGAAAAAATACTATAAAATTATAGAACTATTAGAGCAATTGAAGCTTTTCAATAAACTGCCTAAAAGCTTGCAAAACATCTCTGAAGAAAAGGAGTTCAAAAAACAATTAAAGGAATATTTAACTTGCAAAGAATTTTACACATTGAATGACTACCTGAGTCAGTGAAAATTCTTTGCATTCGATTTGTAAACTAATACCTCTTTGTAGCATTTCTTTTCTTTTATTTTTTCTTTTGTTAAACTTATATTATACAATATTAATATTAATTGCAGTATTATTATTATTTATTTTGTATATATATATATATTTATAATTTCTCATGTTTAGTTTTTATATTAGGATTAGTCTTACAAGTCTATTATGTATGACGAGTGTAAGAACTTAATGTTTGTAACACAATAAAATTCTATTCTATTCAAATTTTAGCATTTTAGAAAAGAAACATTCTAAAAGCGAAATTACTGGAAAATTATAAAAATAGGAAACAAAATTTAATATTTTTCGATTTAATTTTTATGTAAGTACTAACATTTCTAGAAATTAGGAAAAAATAGTTTAAATTTCTCGCAATTTGAACTAGAAAACTGTGAAAATCCATATGATAAGAAATTTATAGAAATATTTAAAAAAATCACTGAAATGTTCAAAAACTATCGACGAAAATTGTAAAATACTCGAAGAAAATTCAAACTGATAAATTCTAAAAAAAACTGGAAGAAAAATACCAAAAAATTTTAGAATCATTGAAGGAAATTATAGCATTTTAGAAAAGGATAAAAGAAAAAAATCAAGAAATTTGTATAAGTTTATATTACCAAAACAGAAAATATGAAATTATTACAAAAAAATGAAAACTAAAAAAAAATATTTTGATAATGATCAATAATATTCAAAACTTCTTTTCTTTGATGTGAAATATATATAATGTATGTGAAGAAACAGTTAAAAACTTATAACTTCAAACCTTACAAAAAAGGAAAATGCTTTAAAAAATGCTTAAATCAAAACAACAAGTAATGTTTTGACAACTTTTAGAACAACTAAAATTAATAACCACTCCCCAAGGTTCTTAGCATGCTTGCTGATCTTGTAATTTGAATGGGCTTACTTTTTTTTAATTTAGTTATTCAAATTATTACTTACTTAGGATACAGATTTCAAAATGTAAATGTAACATTTCTTGATAATGCATTAAAATTATAACAATATATAAATAATAATAAGAAGAAGTTAATATTAAATTTGAACCTTCTGGTAATATAATATGTTATTTAAATTAATGTTA
This sequence comes from Ontholestes murinus, assembly GCA_963969525.1. NCBI lineage: Eukaryota > Metazoa > Arthropoda > Insecta > Coleoptera > Staphylinidae > Ontholestes > Ontholestes murinus. Next base: position 21,263,451 of record OZ018387.1, on the reverse strand, counting down.
TTATTAAATTTTCTTACTGTTATTGACAAGGAAACTATAATTTATTATTTAAAATCCCTTAAGACGTATCAGTTTCTTTTGTAACTCACTATTTATAATGCTTTAAAACGCGAAACTAAGTAAGTAGAGAAAAATTGTGAAACAAACCAAATGTAATTTAATTTATACATTCATCATTAATATTTATATTAAATTAATTTTTTGCTTTACTTAATATTAAATAATAATAATTAGGCAAAATACTTACAAAATCCACGGCTCATTTGAGGAATAATTAGGTTTCATTGAGTTTATAAGCCGTTAATTGAATTGATAACCAAACAAATCTTTCTACTTTCACTACGAGTTCACGATACCTGGAGGTTGTTATTTCTTTGATTCGATTAAAAGTTAAATTGCTTGTGAACGCAAACCTGAATATTAACATCACTTCACTGGCGTTAGGAATTCGAAGTTTTAAGGATTCTCTCGAAACTGAAACGAAGTTCAACACAGGGTGGCTGAATTTTCTTTGTCCAGAATATATCTCCCTAAATACAGGTACAAAAAAAGTTTTATTTGAAACTTGACTTGATTTAAAATAGCTCAACTGTTTCAAAAAATAATTCATATAATATTGATTTAATAATTATTTTCGATACACTTAATACGGTTAATTAAAATTAAAAGCCTGCAATAGTACAAAATAAGCTTTAATGGATTTCATAATTTATTTCCTATAATTACATTTTTAACTTTGCCGCGGCGATTTTCAACGTTTCGAATGACAATTTAATTTTAAACGATGGCACCATTAAAATTTTCGCCCGCTGAATGAAATTAATTCGCGCGATCAAATTGTTGAAAAATGACAATGAAATTTTAATTAAAATCGGCGCCTCTGCCGGAAAACGCGCGCCGGCGGCTCCGATCATGTGGAGATATTTTCCCATCGATATTCGGGGAACGGTACACCGTTCCACGATCAAAAAATGCGCCACCTGTTTTTCTGCGTAATAATTGAGCGTGATTAATCACGATTCGCCGATAAATAATTTCCAAAACGTACGTACGTTGGCGAGACGGTGAAAACGGTCGTTTAATAAATACAGTGGAATTATCAATTTCTCTGCGCGATTTATGCGCGCCACCGATTCCATCGACGGAAAAGTTTTATTGAAAATTGATTTGTGATTTGACTAATGTATTTGATGATATTTGTTAGATTTTTTGTACAATGATTGAATGTTGTAATTATATAATCTGATGATAAATAGAATCAAGTAAAAATATTCTAGATATCTTTTTAGTAAGGGTGTAAACTATATACTATACTATAATTTAAAGGTGATATTATGCTTTAAATAAATTATTTTTGTGTTAGGTCAAGCTAGTCGTTACAAGCGTTTCAAAATGGAGGTACAAAATGGAATAATTTGTTACATTCTTCAGTACCATTTTGACAAAGGTGGTATTATATTTCATCTCACAATTATTAATGAGATCAATATATATCTTGGTATTTCGCCAAAAATTATTTTTGGCTATTCATACGAGACTCACTAAAAATGTTACTTTAATTGGCTCGATTAATTCGAAAGCGCCACGAATTGTATAGCCCAATGTAACTGCGATGTAACTCAATGCGCCAAGCACCGGCGGCGATTATTGATTTGTGTGTGTATCTAGTCCATGAATTTTTGTAGCTGCGCGAGCTTAAACAAGAACTGCCATAATGCAAATGTATTGAAATATGTGTTATTGTTTGTGGACAGTTTAATGCTCACCGCGATGATTAGATAAGTATAGGTGAACACTAATGCATCGTAAATAATATGATTGAATGAAACGTAAATATTGTTGCTACTATAGTTACAAACAATAGAAAATAGTAATTTCCAGAGCTTACTAGAAATACATTGATTATTTTATAATGTATTTGATTAATCAATACAATAAATAATGCCCATTTCCAAAATTAATCCTACAGAGGATTTTGTAAACTAGCATTAGTCAATTAGTTGCTTAGCAGTTTTGAAGCTTCCATATTTAATTATTGTACCATGCCAACAACAGCCATTGACCGGTTTGTAGATCTCATCAGCGTTGTGCATATGAAGATACTTCATGGTATATTGCTTCTATAGTTAGTCTGTAAGGTAAAAAGCTGAAAAAATGTTATACATTCGATTAATCTTCAGTAAATCCTATCAATTTGTAGTTACGTAACACTGAGTGACAATCAGATTACGGTGATATTTATTCCAACAATTCGCGTTCTCATTAAATGAATAACAATGCAGTTTAGTTTCCATAATATGGCCATAACGTGCCGTTAAATTGGCTATATAGTTCCAAGACGTTCATCAGTGTCCGCTTTTATCGCCCAAGATTTGGCAAAGTCTCGATGCCATCGTCTTCTTATCAGGACGCGCTGATCTAAATGCTCGGCATTCGAGAAGTTTAATTGCGTTTTGTGCGGGTCGTGTGCGTTTTATGCGAGGCCCGTGCGTGTCCCTTTTTTTCCCTTTGTAAGGAGGACGCACGAAAGACCCGAAGACCTGCGTGTCTTCCGTGTATGAAAGCCGAGCTCCAGGTGCCAGCCGGTGTTTATCGTGCCGATTTCGTTCTGCCCGCCTGTGTCTTTTTGCCTCGATTTATTGTTTGCATTTTAATGGGACAACACACAAAATATTAAATGGCTCGCGTTCCAAATACCCACGTGATAGATGGCTGCGAAACGTTCGTACGTTTACTTCTTGGACGAATTTATTTCATATCAGAGATACCACAAAAAGTCGAGGTATACATTTGCATGATTACAGACATGATTCACATGACTCTATAAATGATTCAGATGAATCTAAAACTACATTATTTCTTCTTTGTCAATTATTATCGATTATTGTACTTTCAGATACAACAAAAATTGCTTAGGGATTATGTACATTAGCAAATGTATACTTAAACAAGGATTTGCCTTAATATTTTTTGGTGTGAACATCTCTAAAGTATATTATTTGATAATGATTCAGATAACTCTATTTTTTACATGATCCAGAAGACTCTAAAATAATTTTTGTACGTGATTCAGATAACTCTAAAATAAATATTTTCTTTATGTGGATTAAAAGACATTTTTAATAATCATTCTATATGTATATTATTACTGGGCACTAAAAATAATCTAAACAAAATCAATTAAACTAAATTACAGAAAAAGGTAAGATTTACATTAGCATAAAATTATTTTTATATTTTCCCATTATCCGAACTATCATCCCCCCCGTCTCCCTTGTTAATAAACATGAATCTGGTGTCTGTAAGATAATTTCAATTTCACTTTCTCCACATCAATCTTACAGACAGACAATCAATCCATCCCCATGATAATGCTGTCCCGACGTGTTTTTATACCAGCGCAACCGATTTCCCCCCGTCTCACCACATGATTGCAGTTTGTGCCAGAGGGGGAATATTTTATTTGTACAAAACACACTGACGTCTAATCTTCATGGATGAGAAAACGCCTAAAAAATGATGCATGGGTAATGAGGAGATTTATTCCGGGCGGTTAAATGCCGTCCCGACGAATATTCGTATGACGTAATGAAATATTTATAATCATAATCATTAAAAAAATGCGTAAATTATAAGCTGTTACGTAATTGATGTTATTATATTTATACTAAAAATATATAGGTTGCCATAGAATGCAAGCTCTATAACACAAAGAGTGAAAGAAGTTTTTTGTAAGTCAATGTTTAGTTGAATTATTTGGATCTTTGGTGTACATAAACCTTTATTTGCTGACAAAACTACTAGTATAGAACTATCGATTACAAATCACTTCTTCTTTTCTTTAGACTTCACCTTTTCCTTCATACTCTTTACACCTTTAAGATCAGCAGGATCGTAACGAATCCGTTTCGTGTCTGTTATTGGTGGTGGAGGTTTTTGGCGTGGTATTGGCGCGCAAAATTCCAAATCGACGTTATTTCTCTTCTTCATGGTCTCCTTCCTAGTGCCAACACGTAAAACGTACATTCCTGGCGAATCAATTGTTTCATCAGCTTTCCCACACTTCGCTTTACAAGCTGGTGATATTTCGCAAACAGCACCGCACGGTTTTTCTTCTATCTTTAAAGGTTTGATACAAGCGCATTCCGCCGTTTCCTCCATCTCTGGGTCTTCGTGTAGGCGCACTTTAATACAACCATAATCACCCATTTGCTTTTCAATTTCTTGATAGTTTCCTTTCTTGGGATTTTCATTGAAGACTTAAAGTATTGTTTATTACCCAAAAACCAAAAAATCAGTCGAATAAAAAGGAGAACGCAGAAATGAATAGTGCAAACTATAGAAGAGCAGGTGAAATCTCCATCCCAGTCAAAAGCCAGAAAAAAGGCGACCAAGATAAAAAAACAAGCACCCAAGCTAAAAAATAACTAAGGCCGCTCTAAACATCGTCGCAAAGAATCCGTCTTCAAAAAAAGTAGTCGACCCTGACTTTATTTTTAATGTGGAAACATTTGTAGAACTTTTTAGGATTGATGTCGGTCCCAAAAAATTACTAGCAAACGATGCGAAACTGAGAAAGTGCAGTTTTATTACTTTCAATGTTGATATTTCTTTCTGCACTAGTACCAAGTTCTCCTTGCTTGAAACGAAGGCAAAAGATCATAAGCTACATATCATACAGTACTGAATATCACCATCGATAATATTGATAATAAAGAATCAAGACAGAACTATCTCTAGAATGAAATTGTATTGAAACACTAACAATTTCTCCATAAATCTAAAAAATTGAATATTACATTTCGATACAAGGACTCATCGCAAACTCCGAAATTTTGACGGGATCTATACCTTCACTAGGTATATTTCATCAGGGTTTGACTGGAAGAACACTCTGAAGGATGGAGTCCGCCTGAGATTCCTATGCTCAAAATTAAGTGTATTTTTTATGTATGTGTCTATTAATAATTTTGTTAACAGGCGATCCAAAGCATCATAATAAATAAATGATATCGTGAAAATTTCAGTAGCTAATTCTATCAGCAAATACGATTTTCTTTTCCGTTCCAAAATTCCAAAAAGTTGTCTCGCACTTTATTGCTATCAATGTTCATCCATAATTCTTCTAATTCAGACACAAAATTTTTAGGTAATCCCAGAGAGTAAGACAAAAATTTTGGTAATAAAAAACTTTATGCTATAAGGTCAGAAAAATCCCTGATCGTAGGATTTCCAGAAATATGCTCCAAAATGTTGCAACTTAAGGAAATGTTTCGACATATGTTCGTTTTTTGATATTTGTCTCTATTTACCTTATATGTCCATATATTTCCTGATATTATATTAATGCAATTATATTACTTATTTTGTATACTCTCTGACTTGTGTTAACTTGTATTGTACGCGCACCAATAAAAATTTAGGAATTATTTGCGAACTCCTTGGACTCGGACAATATCACAAAGGATATTGTCTAAATTCAAGATCTCTTTTAAATATCCATGTAGAATTTCTGAATATAAAACAGATATCGAATAAATATTTTATAAATATAAGCTAATAGGTTTGCAAAAAAACCTTCTAAATTAATTTTATTTAAAAAAGTGTGACTATGTGTAAAATCGTGTATTGAGCTTAAGTCATCTAATCATTTGCAACGAAAAGCAGTTCATATTTAGGGGATGCAAAATATATTAAATGGTATGGTTCTAGTATTAAAAACTTTAAAAATGTTGCTTTAATCGAACTCTTAGTAAAAAGTCTAAAGTTAATTTTCCGATTATATGTAATTAATTAAAATTATGGCATTCTCAAATCTTCTAACAGGACGAAATATAATTCTTACTTTATTGTAATTTTACAGGAATTAATACGTATATTGACATTAAAATTTCAACATATAAAAACCAAATTATAACTATTATTTAGTAGCTACCATTTGGCAACTATCATTTGTTAATTGTCAACTTTCATCTATGAAATATTAACCACATTTGTCGATATTGGCATCAAGAAACTTGATGTGTTGACGTTATGTTAAAAGCGGAAACTATGCAGGAAAAATAAAACACTTATTTTTACTACATTCTGGTTTATATTTGATTCACCCTCGTATGCATCACTATCAATTATTTTAGAATATCTTCAATTTTTTTAGAACTTCCCACAACTAATGTATTATAATTTTATAGTAATTTTTTAATTATTTTATAGAGATTTTTTCAGCAATTTTTAAATTAAAAAAACATTTGCCTTTTTACCACGTTCATTTTTCAATTCAATTCTTTACCGATTATTTCAAAATGTTCACCAAGATAATTAAGTGAGAAAATCATTCAAGAAATACGTTTATTTTCCTTTTTGCGGCAATAATTCTAAAACTAGACCAAACAAAAGTAGTCGCTGAAAGAAAAATATAAGTGATATAACAAGTTGAAACTAGTTAGAGAGAAAATGAAAACAGTGAAATAAACCATAGTTTTACTCAAGTCTAAGGACTACATTAATAAACCACAAAGAATCTCTGAACTTTAAAAATAATCGAAATCATCATTTATAAATGTAAGCCAACAATTTTGCAAACATCTCCGAAGCTGAGTATACCAAATCATTCTAAGTTGAACAAAAGTTTAAATAGCTTAGAATCTGAAGCCATGATATAATTGCAATGACATAATTTTGAAAGAAATGATAAATAGCATTCTTGATAAATTTCGACTAAAATTCTAAGTATATTTTCATATGTTGTAATATAAATCTTGTCTTATTTTGTTAAAAAGGAGTATAAAGATATTAATAAATAAATAAATTCTGTATTGAGTAAAAATCTAACCAAATTGTAACTGAAAATTAAATACGATACTGGAATCTTCAAATATCTTATAATTGTAGATACAAGATTATAGTGTCACATGTACAACAAGCAATAGGAAGATATAGAAGGGAATCTAATCGTGTGTTTTCGTTAAATCTCAAAATATTGGCTTTCTCCAATCCCATGACATGATAAAACGCATTCTTAACCTTGGGTTTTACCCATGCTCAAAGTTTTTATTGAAAAGTCAATTTTATACAAAAACCTGAACACAGTTCAGACCACCCTTCCTAACAATAATTTTTGATCTCAATAATTGTTAAGTACAAGATGACGAAATTTTAGATATATATTTTTCGACCGACTAAGGTACTTATGACCATAATAAATCTAAAACGCCAACCAATACAACCAATAACTTACTTAAATTTAGTTTCTCATCTCATTCATCCTGTGGGCTTCTCCCTTGTAAATCATGTGGAATCGACCATAAAAGTAATAAGATTGCCATTCTGAATCTCTACCCACATTAACTGAGAAGACCATCATATTCGAGATCGAGCCCTCTGATACTATCGAGAATGTGAAGGCCAAGATTCAAGATAAGGAGGGGATCAGACCAGCAGTGGTTAATCTGCGCCGGTAAACAATCGAAAGACGGCTGCACCCTTTCTGACTACAACATCTAGAAGGTATCCACACTCCATTTGATTCTCAGGCTGAGAGGTGGCGCCAAGAAATTGGCTGTTCTTAAATTTTACAAGGTTGATGAAAATAGAAAGATCCATAAGATGAGGAGGGAATGTACTGATAAACAATGTAGATTATAAAACAAAGCACTAAAAACCTTTCTTCACACAGTTTATTTGAAATACCAAATATATATTTCGGACAAAAAGTGACTATTATAATCAAGTTTATCTTCACGTAACTCATCCAATTAATTTACTATTAAACAATGTGGATCTGGTGTATTCATGGCGGCCATGGAAGACCGTCATTACTGCGGCAAATGCGGATATATTCTGGTGTTCTCGAGACCAGAAGATAAGTAAATGTTGCATATAATGGTTTCTTTATAATAATAATAATAATATAATGAATGTATACATAATTATAGCGGTTGTACATTTGTTTTTCTTTGATCAACAGTTATTACCAAATTTAATTCACTTTAATATTTTGTACGGTTGATTATAAGTAAAGAAACTTTTTTTGAGAAATGATGTCAATTCCCTGAGTAGAGCATGGCGAGGAATAGCGTGAAAAATTTAGGATGGTCGAAAAATGCAATGTTTTCCAAAGCGAATTTGTAACTATCAGAGTTACGATAGCATTTTTGACCAAGAAGAAAGGCGAGTAGCACGCAATATTTGATTCTAAGGTAAAATTTCATGCCCTTGGATCGATGCACAAGCCAGCAGAGTTTATGGTAGAAATTAGAATATTAATACAGGAAAATAGTACAAAAATGGTAAGATGCAAAGCCTATATTGGAACTATAGGGAAAGAGAAATCTAATGACCTCTTGAAGAAAGTAATAAGAAATGTATATAATTTGAGGCAAATCTCTATAACATTCTACCTTTATACAGCACCCAAAGAAGCTGAATGTAATTCATCTCATCTTTGAATTTGTCTATGCTTTTTATGGAATAATAATACAAAGGGAAAAATTATCTTTAGAATCGTTAGGCCGGTCTATAAAAGTCGCGATTATATAAGAAAATACTGACTTTTTAAAAATGATCAAGATATTAAACTTCATGAGGGTCGGACTTGGAGAACTGAACACAGGGGGGATTGTGGATAACAGCTGTAGCACAAAAGAACCAGTAGATGAAGAGATTTTGGCGTGTGTAGAACTGTACAGGGTTTTATATAATGACCCAATATTACAATTTTCCAAGAAATACCTCAAAGGATGTTTACTGTTTTGTAGTGCACGACTGTATAGAGAAGAAAGTTTATCGGCAGATTTATCCTGATGAAAACACTAGCCCTTCAGTTTTTGTATGCTCTACTCCAGTTGTTCTTGTTCTTCCAATTTTTTATCCCATGCAAAGTCAACACAAAATATTTCAAGCACCTGCATAAAACTACAAAAGCAGCATGAATGCCATCAAAAAATATTTATTTGTAGGTAGCATAAAAAATTGATCATAGAATAGCGTTGCAATAGATAAGGAAACTGAGAATAAGCCAGGATCTTACATCAAGTGGCCAGATAATTTAAAAGAGTTGATCAATTTAAGACGAGAATCTAAATTTTGGTCTTTTAAGTTTTTAAATTGGTATTTGTATTTGTATTTGATGCTTTGTTTCTCGTACAATAAGAAAAATATTACAAATGAATAGATCGACGTCAAAATTATAAGTACATATTTTTACTTATAATTTTGACGTAAGAGATTCGGGGGGGAGTTCACTCGGCTGCATTTGAAGTTCTTCAGTTGATCATTCTTGCAGACTACTAATTGACGTTTTGGCTTTATCTTGCTTTAAAAAGTATGATTTCGCGTCTGAATTGTGCACATTTTATTTTTATTCTGATGTCAAACTCACATATCTATACAAAAATCTTTACAGAAATGGATAGAGTAGCTCTCGATAGTATAGAGATGCGAAAAATATCGATTTTTAATCGAGTAAGACGGTAGAAAATAGGAAACCTTTTAGGTAAGTTGCCAAAGTTTATACTGACTAGCTACCGATACATGGGCCTACTAGAAGAAGACAAACATGCTTGATGAACTAAGTATCTGCTAATGATATATACGTTGCTACAAGAAAGAAGAAAGAAGAGTGACAGAAAAATACTCTTTCATGTCTGACGAGTGTAAAAACTTGAAATTTATATATCTACAATTTTTGAAACTAGTCTTAAAGATTATTCACCAGGACAAACAAAACAACCGAGCATAAAATAATAAGAACTTCAGACAGAAGGAACGAAACTATCTGGTTTTCCAGAAATGGCATATTAGTGTTTCTCCTCTTATTTTTTCATCCGAATTGCCAAAGAAAACGGAGACAAAACTGACAAGCATGGAAATGTTAAAAAAGTAGTTAGAAGATAGAAATATACGAAAAGCTGTAGAGAAGAGAAAGAAGAAACCGCTTTTGAAGTATCCCACATCAGCTAAGATATTTACAAATAGATTATTAACTTACCACCACTTTCTGCAAACAAAGAAGCCACCCCTAGTCGTTATAAATATACCTCTTCAACACAAAAATTTAAGCTGCCTTCTAATATTAGCCAATTCATTTCAATACTGATGAAATTATTAAAAAAATTTAGTTTTGAATATTGTAATAATATTGTTATGTAATTGTTTCAAGAAAATTATATAAGAAGTAAATATAAATAATAATTTTTTTATGACGATTAGCATTATACGTAAACTGGTGGAATTTGGATTAATACAAGTAGGGGATAAAACAAGATGATGACAATATTATTCATAAATAATCATGCATCCATATTTCGTGTGGCGCCATCTATCAATTGCTAATGAAATTAAAGACTCTATTACTTTTATAAAATTTAAACTTTTTTCGTCTTTTCCTCCGATTTATGATGTGCTTACAAATACAATCATAGTTCTGTATTCATCTAACGAAGTAAGTAATGGCTTCTGCTTGACTTACACGTTTCTTCTCTGCTATTTCTTTTACTTGGTATTTTAATTACTTTTAGTTTTCAAATAAAATATCTGATTGACGCTTGAGACAATTACTTTGTGTTAATAAAATATATGTACTTGATGGTTTTCACACACGATTATGATTATTTGAAAAAATCCTGTTTATATGATAACAAATTGAAATTAAAATATTATCACTTTCTTCACAAATTGTTTTTATTCACTAGATGTACATTTCAATACCCGAAGTGTTCTTTATCAATAGTTAAAATGACATTGACAAAAATACATTAAATACAAAAGTAAAAAAAAAAAAATGAGCGACTTAATTATGATTAATTAAAAAAATTAAAAGTTATGGTTTACAAAGAGAAAAATGTTTACAATATTGTTAATTTGGACAAAAAGCATGTATTAGTTCTAATAGTGGATTATTTAATTGACTTAAATCAAAATTAAGTAATTTGTTTTCATGATTTTTCATTTCGATTGCTTCCAACATTTAATTTGTAAAATAATGAAAATTTTAATAATTTCGTATTGTTGATTGAAAATCCATGACCTGTGTTAATTGAATGATAAGCGAATAAAAACAATTTGTGAAGAAAGTGATAATACTTTAATTACAATTTACTACAATATTCTTAAAAAATATATTTCTGAATGATAACAACTGAGAATATTTTATAACTCTACCTGAAATTGAAATAATTATCTTCTTGCCTTAAACTGCAGGAAAAGTACTACCTACAGCATCACGATTTTTAAATATTAAATTCTAAACAACATTAACGAAATTATACTTCTTTTTTATTACAAATACATAACCAAGAATTGTTGGAAACTCGAGGTAAAAATATAGTGTGATATCAACAAAGAAAGTATTTTATTTAAATACATAACCAAGAGTTAGTGGACTGGATTAAGTGTCTCAGGCTTCTAAAAGAATAAAATAATAAAAATAAAGTAAACTAGAATAATATCCAATCGGTATCACACAGCGATGAAATTAACTCTGAATATATTAAGGGGATTTAATTGATTTTAGCTTATAACTTTGCGATCGCTTGGTAAGTTATATTTCATAGATGAAAAGTTTCTAGAAAGGTCTGTTGCATTAGTTAAGAAGTAGCATATTTTCTTTCATATTATCAGGATAAGTTTACAATATATATATGACATGTGGTGGACGAAAACCTCGGTTTCTACCACTAGGCATAGATGGCGTAGATGGTAGCGTACTCGACTAAAAATCCTACTCCAGGTAAATTTTTAATTTATATCATTTGATATTTGGTTTGATATTTATGTAGGTTTTTTTAGGGTTTTACCACACGTGATTTGTAAATTATATTAACAACGTTTTCATACATTCTCTTGCCATCCTTTTCAAAAAAAACAAAAAAAACAATAATATATATAATTATAGATTGAAGTTGTAGTAAAATAGCGTTATTATTAATACATTCATTTTAAATACTTTTATATACTTACTCATTTATTAGAGGCACTATAAATGTGCTGTTTATTGGTCTCACAATAAATAAAACGTTTATATATAACGTTTTATAAATTAGAACAAATAAAATAGCCTTTTTGACATATTAGTTTTGTTGTAGATATATATATATATATATATATATATATTTATAAGCCGGAGCAGTGGCATGGTTGAAAAATCGCCGGTCCCGACATCCGGAATTAAAAGTATGGGACACGAGCGGGACGGGCAATATATTTCAGTGACAGATGTTGGTGCGACTTACAGGCGTTACTGGACCGGGAAAAACTAATTACGGAGATTAATTGCGGTAATATTGGATCGATATTCTAATAAATGGACAATATTACTCCGGGCCGTATTTAACGTCCGACCGACCGAAATTGCAAATTGAAGCGTGTTTGCGGACATTAGTCAAACGACGAAACGATTTCGCGTAAACGAATTTTAATGGAGATAAGAATTAAAATTATTCCACGCCGATACAGAACGTGATTAGCCCCCTCCCCCCCCCGCAACGCCAGCGCGACATGAGCCAAACGCCTTTTATTTTCTTTTCTCCACTTCTCGCAACTTTCGCCGGAACGGTTATCGGAGAATTTAATAAAGGCCCATGAATAATTCAGGGCGGTTAAGTATGAAATACATTAGTGTTGCGGCGGTCGGGGTGGCTACTATTAATTAGGGGGGCTGTCGCCTCCTCGGATCGCTGACACATGATTGATTGCACGGGCCCGGAGTGTCCTTTTGCCGGAAAAAATAAACCGGGGAATTACCTCAGCCGGGATTGGATTCTATCAATCAGTCTAATCGAGTAAAATAACTACCGAAGCCGGAATTTTCGTTTAGATTTAATCCGGGTTTCTAATTTCGGACGCCCTGATTACTACTTACTGGAGCTGTGTACATAAATGCGTTTACTTAGTAATTAGCAGAGAAATTAATGAGCCCTTCAGAGCCCTGTAGTTATTTCGGGGAAATTTCAACGATGCCAACGTTTATTACATTTACTTAAATTTCTGTGTATTATGCAAATTTTCCTTATCTTTCAAATTTCGCCAGAGCTATATATTTATTTAATTTTAATAAATATTACTTAACACTATATAAATAAACGTTTGATTTTTAATTTGTGAAAAAAAAGTGAAAATAAAGCCGATCACGTATGTCGACATCCAGTCCTCGCTCTCATGGGGCGACAACCAATTTCGACAAGGCTTTAAAATAACGCAGAGCTGGCATTTTCCCTTAGCACCAGTGCCGTCCGGCAGGAGCGATTTTCCCGGGCATCGATTGACAGGCGCCCCCAAGATTGGCCGGAGAGCACCAAAGAGGAAATTGTCTCAAGTGTGGTGCGGCTTTCTGGGACACCGAAACTGCTCTATACCTAAAGTGCCAAATCTTGTACGGATTTTAGCGATGCTAGGAAATGTATTTCGGATAGACAAGGATCTTCCCCGGCTTGTCGACTACTTTTCCTCAGGCGCACTAAACACCAACTGCAGGAAAAACCCGCCACTCCGCGTGGTAATTATCGATCCGAAAATGGAAAAAATTCCATTATCTTTACGATATTGCGTTACAATTTACATTTATATAAACTGCCGCCTTTCCGTTATCCAAGTTTGCGCCGGACGTTATCGCCTGATATATTTAAATCGATTCCATTGTAGCAATCATAACAGCGTCCGGTTTTTCGATTATACTTTTTGCGCGGGCGGAATTTAGGTCGGGATAATATTTATTCCCGACCAGAAGAACAAATACAGGGAACGTGGAGGAGAATCACATTATCTCTGGAGGCGGCGAATGAAAAAGGAATTGGCGCAATTTTTTTTTATCCCGGGAACGTCCGAGGAAATGTGAACACTGAGGAAAAACCCTCCGGCAAAAATGAACGAATAATTAGGAATGAAAGATGCCACCCGAGGATCCTAATGCTTGCGACAATCTCTCAGGACGTAATTGAACTTTTCACATACGAACGCTCCAAGTTGAAAACTTTATTCTCTCGTATATTTTTTATGTGAATATTAATGAAAGTATACTAGAGTTTTTATTCAATTATCAACTGAATTGCTTGATAATAAAATATTAAAATATCTTTTAGTTAATTAGAAGGTTAATTAAATACTTGGTTTTGTTTCACTATATACCATATATAGTTATCTAATGTTTCACCGCGTGTTAAGTGAGAGTTTCTTTCATCGTCTCCTTTAGTTATTGCAAGTGTTTTTATTTGCAAAGTGAATCGAAACAAGTATAACATTAGTAATTGTTTATTTTGGATCTCATAAGTGTAGTGCAGTTGGAAAAAAAGGAAGCAAGTTTTATTTTGGAGTATTTAACTGTCCAGGTAAATCATTAATCAAAATATTACCATAAGGAAGCCATTTATTGTCTAAGCTCTGCACTAGAACACTGTCTAGGTGGATAACCACCGACAAATCAAGAGAATTGTCGGTGTTGACAGTAGTAATATCTCAAAACGAGTAAGATGGTATCTTAATTTAAGCAGTGTTAGAGAAATCAGCGCTTTGAAAATTTATTTTATATTATAATATATACATCGTACCAAGTATCTATTATTTAAAGTTAAATGAAATAAAGAAGTGCAAACACCTTCTAATACTGCATCTGTAAATTAAATCTAATTTGCACTTTAGAATTTGTTTTATATATTTAAAATACAAAATTGTAATTATCAAACTTAAATTTTTTAAAGTTTTCTAAAATACTTACTTCTATTTTTACAATGTTTTTACATTCATTCGATAAATTCTTAGTGCATTATTTACTTTTTCAAAAATTTTCTATTACTCCTATCCTACTCTTGACCTACCTCAACGTCTGTGTTAATCTAGGTCGCTCTTTTTATTTATGTTCTGCTAAATTTCCGCAACTTAGTCTTTAATAAAATAAATACTAGTAATAATAATATATATTAAAGTCCTTTACGTTGTAGTAAATTAACTAATAATTCATAATGATTGTTGCGACCGTTACTATGTGGTAATTCATAATGAACACTGAATAAAACACTTACTATGTTTTTAACCACTATAATTTATTATAATATATAAATATATTACAATGTGTACGACTTAAGTTTCGACTTTTGACGGTCATTATCAAGTGAACAAATTAACGAAAAAAATACATTTAAATAGATTTTGACAATTGAGTGAGGGGAGCAAAACGATTTACGTGCAAAAGATTAAGATTAAGATTATAAAATTTTGAAAAGCGGTGTGTGTACTAAATCGGTTTGCTCGTTTAACAGGTTAATGAGGGGATTACGATTACGTTTGAAAATTTCCGCGGATTCCAGGAGATTAAGCTTTGTACCTTTTGAACATTTATGTAAAATTTTAAGATTATGAATTTCGGGCATTGAATGTTTACATTCTAACGCGTGATTAGAAAAAGAACTGGAATTTTGATTTAGCCGGAATGCGCGGAAATGTTCAGCGTATCGTTTGTCCTACATACACACTATTGCACTCGTAACATGGAATTTCATACACACCTGATGTCTTTAAGGGGTTGATTTTATCTTTTGAATTGAACAATAAGTTGGATAGTTTGCAAGCAGGTCTAAACGCGATTTGATGATTTTGTTTTCGAAGAATGTGAGCAATTTCTTCTGAAGTTTTACCATAATAAGTTAATGTGATGAATGGATCTTTATTTGAATTTGGAAGTCTAGGATAAATGTAGGTAATAGTGTTCCGATAACGTTTTTTATTAATTCAACATCAGAAGAAAAAGATTCCAATATGGACAATAATTTCATTTTATCTTCGGATAATTGAGCAGTAGAGTCAGTTTTCGATGATTCGTCAATGTTGAATAATATTAATGTTTGCTCTCTATGCGTGCGATCATCAAAATCGTTCAAGAAAGTATCATCTGTTGTAGAATTGGGACTTAATCCACTACGCTCTAATGATGTAATCCGTTGTGATAGTTCCTCTATAGCAGATTTTAAGATAACAATTTCGGCTTTAATATTTTCAACATTGAGCACAATTGACTTAATTTCAGATATTTCATTCCTTTGCATCTCTAGACTGGATACCAAAATTGCAACAGTTTTTTGTAATTCTTTGATGATTTGGGAAAGATCGTTAATTAATTTGTTAGCTTTTGAACCTTCAATTTCTGTACAACACGTAAACTCCTCATCACCATCGTCATTGCTGGTAAATATTCCAGTTTCATTTTTAGGTTATATTACAATTTTCAACAATTACAACAGCAAAACTCTAAAAATACGCAAGTAAACAAGCACAAGGAGTATTTCAATACTGATATGTACACCACACCACAACTGTATTTAAATAAATTACTCGTTAAAATCAAAAATTTAATTTTTCATGACAGAACGACACACGACACGACCGAATCTTATCTGGAATCATGTCAGCATAATTGTATTGTTCATTTGGACGACATTATATTTCATTCATAATTATTAACTTTAAATTTTATTTTCTTAAGTCTTATTAAAATTTTATTTATTAATTATACATGCTTTTAGTTACGTCATTTTTGCTCGAACGAGAATGTAAAATATTATTTGTGTTATTACTATTTTGCGGAATGTATGTTAGTGGACGCAAATGTACATTATTGGCTAGCAATATTTACAATTTTATTAATGTTAATATTTTAAATTTTATAATAAACAAATTAATATTATTATTTGTACTAATGAAACGTCGAATTAGGAATGCATATATTTAGGTAATTCAAACACATTTATATTAATTTAGCATGTGTAAATATTTAAATTTTATTGATGATGTTTATTTATTACCTGTGCTAGCGCACATTATCAATATTATAATTTATATTAGATTAGCGTACCGAACAAACTGTTCCAATTAACATATATTTTTTTAATTTTATTATGGATTTGACCGCAACACGAATATATAACAAAATAATTATTAGTTTCCTCATCCAGATTTTTGGTTTACAGATAATTATTTTCTACTAAAAACACAAATATAGATTATAATGTTTAAATTCCATTCATTCTCCACCCCCTTCTAATATTTCTGCATGATGAAATTTTGGGTCATTATTAGGACTATGTTTAATATTTCAATTTGTCACAGGAATTTTTTAATTTCAGTTAATATTCAAATTATAGATATTGAAATACACTTATGTGTCAGTATTAAAATTACCTTATAAGTTACACCAGAAATGACAGAATGGATAAAGAATATAATAATAATAATAACTTTATTCAAAACAGAAACAGTACATAAAACAAAAAGTTACAATAGTACTATATTTAGTCGCTAAATGAATACAAATAATATTAACAATATTTCCTAAAATTTTTATAAGCTCTCTTAAATATTCTCTTTACATCCAGGTCAGCCATTATCGTCCTTTACGTACATCTACAGGTATTCATATTTACAACTTTAATGCAATTGTGATACACTCCGGCGCAGAAAGGAATTAATTGCCCTCCCCGGCTTCCTCTAAAACAAGATTTATGTCATTGTGTACTTTTACACAAGTTTCATTATCCATTCGTAATTTCCACTGATAGAACTTTACAACTTAAGTACACGAATACGGGGTTTTATTGCGTTACTAACAATTCCTGAAATGACTTCATTACGTCCAACTTTCAGCAGTTGACCTGACCCTGATCGATCGGCGCAATTATTAAATTAGCGGCGCTCGTAAAAGTTGGGAATATATTAATTACGTCCTGCCAATAAGGTGAAAAAAAAAATAGTGTCACGTGCGCTGAACCCTTTTAAATCATCGGTTATCGCGCCCTAACATCTTGTAAATTTAATTACGGCAACGAATGCGCGCGATTTTTTTATCACCGGCGGGTTTTATTATGCCGTAAGCCGCCGAACGATTTCGCCAATTAAGTGAAATTCCGTAATTAGCGTTAACGCACGAAGTGCTGCTAAAAATACGCGGCGAGGGTTGTTTAAATTTTCTAAAAATAAATACCGATTGCCTGACTTCGCGATGCAGTTGCGGCGGAAATTTTAACCACACGAGACCGCATAATTGATACGAATTGCACAAGCTCGATTCCAAAATAGTTTTTGTTTGCAAAATACATCAAGTCCACAGAGACAATGATGTATTATGCATACTTTAGGAAAGTCAAAAAGTTACTCTATTTTATAATAAAACGTTTTATGTTTCAGGGGAATTTTGTTGGGTAATTAATATCGTTCTTCACTAATAAACTTGATTGATGCATAAAGACGGAAAAGGATTTTTTGATTACACTAGGCACAAATATTTAACTTTAAAAAAATAATATTTTGTCGTTGCGGCCTATTTTTCGAGCAGAAGTTCTCTGATTGCAACCAAGCGCGCCTTTCGGAATCTCTTCGTTCAGACAAACTGCAACATTTGAGAACATTGAGGTAGTGAAAGCTTCATTGTTGCAATCACCATTGCATTACATGCGCAAGCACGCGTCTGCCCTTGGACTTTCCGATCGTTCTATGAAGAAAATTCTTCATGATGATCTTCATTACCATCCTTACAAGATACCGATTGCGCAGATTCTTTCTGAACGTGACTTCTCAGAGGGACGCGTGTGGGATTCTTCTCAAAGTCGTTTCTGAGGACACTATTATTTTTTTTTTTGTGATAAAGCCCATTTTCAGTTGTGTGCATCTGTTAACAAACAAAACATGCTCTACTGGGCTAACATCAATCCTTGAGAATTTTTTCAAAGGCTTTTGCATTCACCTAAACTCACAGCGAGGTGTGTGTCGTGGGAATGAATTTAGTTTTATTTTAGATTAGTCAAGATTGTTTTGAAATATCAGTTGTAATTCATTTGAAATGATTTCTTGGTTTTTAATTTTATCATCATCATCAATATTTTTTTTCTTTACAATATTGGAACTATTGTTGTTTTCTAACCAACTTGATTGCTACAAACACTCTCTTCATTTCTCTATTTCCTTTTAATCATGAAATCCTTAACATTCTCCCGATTTTCATCATCTTCATATCTCTTTTTCCTTTCAATCATCAAATCCTTAATATATTCAACACTTTTAATGCTACTTTCTTGATGGAACCAAATTTTCAGATTTGGTATAGTAAAACACTTGTTTTGTTCCATATTTTTATTCTCAGTTGCCTGACAGGTGTTTCGATCCGTTACGATCATTTTCAAAGGTAAAACAAGTGTTTTACTATACCCAATCTCAAATCCTTAACATTCTCCCGATTTTCATCATCTTCTTCAACACTATCTGTATTAACCACCATTTTCTTCTTCTTTAAAATCGATTTAGGTTTAGACTGGAAACCGTTTTCATCTTCCTCTTTCTCATGTATCAACCTGATGTACTCCATTTATTCGGCTTCATTCAGACAGGCCTCCATGAAACTGTTCACAGGTGTAAAATTGTTATCTGTTGGGAGTTTAGCTGGACCGTGGTCAATCTCAATTCCCGGACGCAAGATTTCATTTTTATCTAGTAGAATAAACCTGGGAAAATCTTCGCGTCTCCTCGACCATAAAGGGCTGGTGTCGATCTGTTTCTTGATCACAGGCCTGGTAGCAATAATTACAGCAGAAGTGCTTACGATCAGTTATGTCGTATATTTTGTTCTGCTTGGTGGAGATGTAAAATTGTTAGCCTTTTTCCACATATAGGGTTGCCGCATAATTTTGTGACTGCTCTATCTTCGATGATGTTCTTGGTTGATGAATTTGAGACTTCAGATACTTTCCATCGATCATGAACTCGATGATCTTAAAAGCATAATTTTCATACTGCTGCTTCTTCTCTCAACATATCACTTTATCTTCGCTGTTTAAATTGCCTACTATATTTTGTTTGGTGTTATTCACTTTCTGATAAAACTAAATTCATTCCGACAATAGTGTACAATTTCCTCAGCAGGAATTATTGGTCCTTGGTTCTAAAAAGAAAAGTCATAGTGACAGTGAATTCGGATCGGTATGTAAACATGTTATGGGATTTTTTTCTTCCACGTCTAGATGACTTGAACTGAGGGGATATTTGGGTCCATCAAGACGGTGCATCGGCTCTTACTTCAAGAGCATCCACGGCTGTTTTGAGAGAACACACCTCTCAATTAGCTACGATTTGAAGTGGTCAGTCCAGTCTCCCGATTTGTGCCCTTTTGATTTTTTTCTATGAGGTTTTTTGAAATCTCGTTTTTGTGTGAACCGTCTAAGGACGCTGTAAGATTTGAAGACCAACATCCAGGAAGAAATTGCCAACATAAACCCTGATATACTGGCAAGAGTCATGACAAACGCCAGAAATAGGTTTACTCAGTGTTTGGAGAATGGGGGACGTCACCTACCTAATTTGATTTTCAAAACTGTATAAAACAAAACTTTATGTATGTGCATACATTATAAGAAACAAATGAAATTTTTCTGATGTATATAATAGGTTTTATTAAGTTTTGAAAAAAGAAAGTTTTGTTGCCGCATCCTGTAGATAAACATTTGGTCTAAAAAATTCTTACTCCTTCTAGATGTTGCGATTTCCATGTCAATGAGTCTTATTTTAAAAATCTGAAATATTTTTAGGAAGATATGAAGGAAACGTTTACTCATTAAAATGTTTTAAAATAATTGAAATTTATTTCTATTGATTTATTTTTTTGTCGAATTATCTCAAATTATTATTTATTTCTTAAAAATATTTTCCGAATGATTTTTGATTTGTTAAAAACATAAGATTACACTATTTCAATTCTTTCTTACCTCATTTTTTGGTATTAACCTAGCGTACTTTTAAGCTACTACAATTTATTGGCTTGTCGTCTAACTGACCTAAGTAAACTGACGGTTTTATTAATATAGGTAAGGATGACGCTGGTGTATTGTGGTAAGTCAAAAGTACGCTCGGAGAAACATCTATTAATCAAAGGTAGGATTAATATAGAATTTTTGGATTAGGTGAAGAATACCCTAGATTTAAAAAAAAATGCAGCAAAAGAGAATGTTTACAAATTTGACAGTTTTCACCCTATTATTCACTACTAATATTGTTTTAAATTATGTTCATCTGTTTTTATACGATGCTTAAACATAATTTATGTTAACTTTACACTAAATTGTATATTTTTCTTTTCAATGATGCCATATCAGAAATATTTCTTAAATATTTATATTTTCATTTTTTACTACTGTTTTAATAATGTTTAATAATTTTAACAAGCTAATTATAAATCAGTTTTTTTACTACATTTTAATTAATTTTTTTTAATTAACCTATCGTACTCTTGACCTATCACAATATATTTGTTCGGATAGGTCAGGATAACTAACAACAGTTCAATATTCTGTATATTGTGGTAGGTCAAGAGTACGCTCTGGTGAATGTATTATCTATTAATGCATTTCAGGATTAATATAGAATTTAAGATTTGCGGATGATCGCACATGCACCCACCCTCTCTACTGTCCTCAATTAATCGCATTAAACTATCTACAAACCTGGTTCCGAAAATGGCGAATTGAAATAAACTCTACAAAATGTAAACTCCCTTCTACAAAATCCATTAACCGAAATCCCACACTCTCACACCTGCAAATACCTAGCAATCCTATTCGATTCGAAACTATCCTTCAAACCAAATTGCCCTATCCGTTAAAGCAAAAGTCAAGGCATTGCAACCAAAACCGCAACCAACATTTATAAATCGATTTGCCTGCCCCTGACTATGGCTCAATCCCTTCCACTCTGCATCATATTCAAGTGGCAGAAATATCGGCACTCCAAAATGATCTACTTTATGAATCCATTCAAATATTTCCTATTAACCAAGATGCATTAGCATAGCATAGCCATATGCACCAAATTTGCTACTCAACCTTTTAACCTAACCCTCCTAGAGAAATACTGTATTCTCCGTAATCCTAATATCCCCTCTAAATTCAAATATCCCACTCTTCGTCGATTCATTAGATCGCATCATCTGGACAGTTAGATTTAGCTAGCTTTATTCTTTTTTGATATTTTGCTTTCAAGACGGCGCAGAAAGACACTGACTTAACTTATGTATTATTATTATTATGTAAATATGTACTCTAATAAAGATGCTGTATATAAATAGAATTTAGTATGTCTGGTCAAGTGGTCCAAATTAATTGATTAATTAATTGAAGGTCAAGAGTATGCTGGGTTAATAGAAAATTTATCTAAATAGATTAGCAATTTATTTGAATTTATTCATTCAGGAGCATTTTTAAATATTTTTAAGTAGCTAGTCGGAAAGAAGCGTATAATAGCAAAATAAAACATTAAAACTACATATTAGTAGTAGTAATTTTTAATGAGGGTGAAAATTACGCAAAATAATGGAATATTTACAGTTGAAAATTATATAACAGTTATGATATTTGGAAATAATTTACGATAAATTTCAATTTTTACAACTGGAATGCTGTAATCCACACCTTTTGAATAATGTTTTTATTTTCTATTTTTTGTATTTTGTTTTTCTGTCAATTTTGAACAATTTTTTAAAAACCTTCACTTAATTGTATATTTTATGTTCGAAAGACCTCAAATTATTAGTTACTTCTTAAACTTAACTTGCCAAATTTTATTACCAACTCTACTTCTTCAGCTACTGTTCTAAAAATGTGTGATTATATTACTTAACAAACAATTATCGATTCATTTTTGCCAATTTTTATTTTATTTTCCAAGTATTAATCTAGCGTACTCTTGACCTACCACAACAAATCGTACATCTGCCTGCCGTATATCTGACCTAGGTTAATTTGCGGTTTGTTAAGGTAGGTCAGGATAATGCTAGGTCAATATACCGTGTGTTGAGGTAGGTCAAGAGTACGCTTGGGTGTGAATGCATTATGTATTAATTGAAGTCAGAATTAATATAGAATTGATTGAATTGAGGAGGATGAAACTCTATAATATAATGAAATAAAACAACACAATTGTGAATAATAATAAATGTGAAACCCTCTCAACTGTGTTGTTTTATTTCAATAATAACGCAATAAATTCTGCGTTAATTCAAGACTGTACTTGAATAATACAAAATGAATTGAGGTAATTTAAGAGTTTGCTTGATTTATATAAAATATATTCAAATAGGAAACAAATAATATCAAATTTATTAATTTGTGAAAATATCTAGTAGAAAAGTAACGGATAATAGCAAAATAAAATTTTAAAAACTATAAGAAGTTTAAAGAGAATGGTTGCGACCGTTAAAACACTTGATGTAGCCTTTAAACCACCTGGAAAATTGTAATTATAAATAATAATATCTTATCCAATGCAAAAGATAAAGTCGATCCACTTAAAAAAATCTGTTGTGTATGAGATCCATTGTTCAGAAAGCAACAGTTTGTAATCTGGTACTCTTCTGCCGAGATAATCCGCAAGCAACTTCTTCTTAGGATATCATGGCCATTTAACAGTTATTGGTTAATATTATGTTGGCTACCATGTTGAGCCGCAGCTCGGAAAAACTGTATTATTAACTTAAGTTTTTCAAACCAGGAAGTTCTACTTGCGTCCGGTCCACGCTTACTAAGCAACTACTGGCAGGTATATTCCCTCACCCCAAAATATATAGTATAAAATCAAAATTTCATCAATTTGTAATTCATTTCATAATGACGATAAATCGTCGAAACTCGAGTCGTGCTGTGTTGTTTAGATTTATATAATTGTGCTTACACGTCATATAATATTTTTACAATCATTATTTGTGGTTTTTTCAATTCAGTATTAGAAGTGTATTCAACTAAATTAGGAGAAAACAGTTTCAAATTGTCATTAGTGAAAAATATCAAGAAACCAAGACTGCCCTAGATTAATACAAAATCAATTGAAAAAGGTCGAAAATACGATACATTAATACAATATTTTTTTTTAAATAGGTCAATAATGCAAAATATTATCATAGAAATAATATATTAAGCGCTATTTTAAATATCTTTAACGAAAGTGGAAAACTACTTACAATAATGGAATATTAACAGTTAAAAATTTAAAAAAAACACGAAAACAATACTTCCCCTATATTTCATTTAGGAAAAGTAAAAATAGTCTGAAAGCAGTTGAAAATTGCTAAAATTACAATAATGAAAATATAATCATTTTTTGCTCTGGTTTATTTTATTTAACTATGAATCAAAGAAAGTTGTTGAAGAGGTTAAATATCCCAAATTATCAAGACAAAATATTTCTTTCCTAGTTTAATAAAAATAATGATTAGGGCGAAAATACTTCGTTTTTTTTTATTTATCGAAATAAATCAGAAATTAATTTATTATTATTATTTTATTATTATAAGGAATTTATTGATTAAAGCAATAACATTTTGAACATATCTTCTAGAAAAATAGCAGATAAGATCAAAATTAAATATTTCAAAGTATACAACGCTTTACAAATAATGTAATGGATATGAGGAATAAATGACAGTTGATAATGCCCGAAAAGTACATTTAGCAGTGAAAAAATAAAAAATGAAGAAAGGAATACAACTGTGTTTCAATTAAGTGAAATTAAACACCACTCCAATAAATTAGTTAAATCAGATTGTCGATTGTTGTGATCTGGCAGGGATCTAATAACTGTAAATATTTTAACATCATCAGCAAATGCGATCCCTGAGGTATCCCAGATATGACAGCAATTGGTCTAGAAACAAAATTACCCTTTTTGGTAATTAAGTAGCTGGAAAACTATTTTATTACTAAATCACCAAATACAAGACCTTCTATTTTATTCAAAAGAATTCACCTGATGGATGGCCTTGGAAAAATCAGTACAAATAGAATCCACTTGGTTTCCTTTTTCTACTGCTTCTGATAAGTACATTTGGTATAATAATAAATTAGACGTTGTTGACCTGCCTTCATAAAACCCATGTTGCTGGTCACAAATTATATAATAGTAATTATCAACCGGCAGATAACGTTAACAAATCATCTATAAATTTATCTATTTTGGGCGATTTCTTCACTGATGAAGCCGCTGTTTTGAAACATACTAGAAGATTAAAAACAAAATGCACTTCAGGTATTGACCTTATACCATCAGTCCTATTGAAGGATTGTGCTGCAACCCTAGCTAAACCACTAGCATTCATCTTTAACATGATACTATCCACAGGCGTGCTTCCAAATTTGTGGAAGAAGGTTAGAGTATGTCCTGTTTTCAAGTCAGGGAATAAGATGAATGTAGAGAACTATAGACCGATCTCAATACTTTCAAACTTTTCAAAGGTTTTTGAAAGTATTTTGAGTAAACATGTGTTATGGAATGTACGTAGCAGTTTATCACAACATCAATATGAATTTTTATCTAGGAGATCAACAACTGGTAATCTTTTTAACATCACACAAGTAATTTCCACCAACTTAGACGACAGATGTTATATATACAGATATGTCGAAAGCATTTGACCGCATGGATCACGCCACTTTGTTAAACAAACTTAGCTACTATAATATCAATAACAATATAATTAACGTTATCAATTCATATTTGTCTGATCGAATACAAATAGTAGAATATGAAGGCACACAGTCATTTACTTATGTCGTCACATCCGGTGTGCCCCAAGGATCAAATCTTGGACCGCTTTTGTTTTCACTTTTTGTAAATGATATAGGCAACTCCATCGATTCTTCATTTCTACTATATGCAGATGATTTAAAAATCTTTAGGAAAATTGAAAACGACGCTGACTGTATAATCCTCCATAACATCTGTGACTGGTGCCATTCTAATGGCTTATTATTAAATACCAAGAAGTGCTGCGTTATGACGTTCTCAAGAAAAGTGAACACTATTCATCATGATTATTCTATACACGGTGATTTTTTACAGAGAGTGAATCGGTTTAAAGACCTCGGCAATATGTATGACTCTAATCTCACATTTAATGATCATGTAGGTAAAATTGTTAATGAGTGTTATCGTACTCTTGGATTAATTATAAGAAATAGTAAGTCGTTTACATCTATCGATGCGCTAATATCTCTCTATTATGTTTATATATGTAGTAAACTGGAGTATTGCTCCGTCATATGGGCACCGCAATACGCTAAATATATTGGGTTGTTTGAGAGCGTTCAACGCAAGTTTTTAAAATATCTTTATTTTAACAATCATAAAAGATACCCAGAAAGAACTGTCAGCTACTATACTACAATAATTGTTGGACGCCCGTTAATAAAAATTAAGATCTCATACTTTATTAGTCGAAGACCAACTGCATTGCGGAGATGCGGATCTTAATATGGTCCCCGATGGTTTCAGGTAGGTATGCATACATCATCACATGTGTCAATGCCTCCGAGTACGTGATACGTTATAAGGGAAATTGTCTTTTCGGGCTGAAATATTGCATATTGCTCGGAAGTAAGTGGCCCTGGCTCTCCAATCCAATTTGGCCATGGGGGCGTCGTAAACACGCCGCGACGCCGCACCGCCGGTTTTAAGTAAATAAATACGACGCCGACGCTATTATCCGCACCGCAAATAAAACTCGCGTTTTATTAGCCGCCGCTGAATTATTCTGCGTACATGCGGATTTACCACTGCTAGGTGCTGGTGAACTGTGCGCCCCGAAGCTTACTCAGAAAATATCGTGCCCAACATTTGAAATCCTTTACGTATAATGTTTTTGTTTTGATTGTATCATTTTTAAAGTTATTAAATTAAATATGCTCTTTTGCAAATATATAGAGTGATGTTCCTCAACTGGGTGAGCTGTAGTAATGACTAACATCAGTATATATCAAAAAAGTACTTAAAGCATGATTTGAACCTGCGATTTGTGCAGCTCTCTACCAACTAGGCCTCTGAGGCATAGTAGGAGGCAACTACCTAAATTTTTAAAATGCCAAATGCAATATAATTTGAAGGCTGACGGTCATATGCAGTATAACAACTTCTTCATGTAAAGGTGTATGTGTACTTCTGGTTAGTTATTTTAGTTCATTGGCTATTTATTCAATTCTATTGTAATCTTTTTAAAATACTATTTGTCACTTAAAGAAGAATGTTGATGATTTAGGTTAATACAAAGTTTTAACCATCACAATCCTTCGTATTTCCTACAAGTCTAAATACTAATGTATCATTGCATTATCATCGTAATTTTGATGTCGACGTTCTAATAATAAATGAAATCTAAATTACTCTTTTCTGAATTTATTTTTTTGTGAATTCCCTTAAGATTATATGATTGGCAGAATTTGTCATCATCAAGAATACGGGCGGAGGTGCAGCGAAAGGAAAGATTAAATATACATTTTCCATTCGAACGTCGTTAAAGCATCGGCAATAATGGCGGCGCGACACGGAATCCAATCGAGCGCCGGTCTGACCGAAAAAAAAATTAATTTTTAATCTTGTGTCCACAGCGCTCCCCAATTGATTATTTGGTGGGCGCGCGTTAGCGTTTCCGCAGCCGGAAAATTGAGGCCGTCGCGGAATTTTCCGCCCCTCCGGAAAAACCCGTGCGTGCATACGTAATTAACGTCGAAAAAGGAAACGTATTTTTCAATTAAATACGTCCGCGCCAGAAAGGGGATGTCTCCGGCAGGTCATTTGTTGCTGTTGTTGCCGCGGCCACCCTCCACGTTTCTCTCCGTAACCTGCAGACAAAAGCTTTCGTATCTACATCTAACTTCAGATACGAATAATAGATATTTTTAATAAAGTCTTTAAGAAAAATTTATGAAATGGAATAATAGCATTGATTTCTTGTATCTAAACCATCCTAAACTTTGATTGACAATAAGGCGTAAGTTCTAAATATGGGCCCCCTTGTGGCCGTTTGAGACTCTCAGGGAGGAAGGGGACAGTAGAAGACCCAGAGCAAATTAGGGAGCATTTAGATGGCGCAAAAGCCTAATGCCTAAGTTCTAAACGTAGGCCCCCTTGTAGACGTTTGAGACTTTCTGGGAAGAAGGGGACGGAAGAAGATCCAGAGCAAATTAGGGAGAATTGAGATTGCGCAGAAGATGGTAAGTAAAATTTAAATAGGAGACTCTAGAAAGTGGGCGGTAAGCAAAATAAGGTTGAGATATTATGATTTAAGGTTTCATCATCTTCTTTAATTAAGAAGCTCTATCTATCTTTCAATAACTTACTTAGAAAATTATTTACTAACTTCATGTAGCTTCAATTCGTAGGAACTGATTAGCTTCAATCAATTTCGATCAAATTTTTTTGAACGCGTTCGTTATCCTATCAAGTAATGAAACGGTTTTAATATAAGTTAATTATTCAAATTACGATATGAGACAAGGAGTTAGAGGCGCAGAATGTTTAATTAAAATATTCCGGCCGGGCAAAAAGTCTCATATCTGATTATGTATCACATGATGAATTCAAGATGGCCGCCGCAAATGTATGCATTTGAGTGATGGGTTGCGGGGCGTCGACCAAGTAATTTAATTAAAGTAACATTTGCATGTGTTGCGTAATTCGCTGGGAATTTGTTAAAACGCGGGCGACGTGGAGTGAGTGTGTATATTAAAGTGTTATTAAATGAATTATGCAGAGCCGTACTTGAAATAATGTCTGAGGGTAATCCTGTAGCGCGCAAAGGATATCAGAGCCTTGGGGGGAGGCTTGGTATTCAAGTTGCATAGTTGCATGTGCCTGAGCTTGTGTACGTTACACACGGTCTGGTGGAGTCTTATCTGGCAGTCGCAGACAGACAGAATGGCTCCACCGATATTCAGATTGCATCGCTTTGCATTTCCACGCTTCAATTTCGTTAGCATGTGCCATATGTCCCGCCATATATTTGACTCCGTGGCCGAAAGTAATATCCCCATCCTATATTTTTGTTGTTAGCATAAATTTAATATATTGCGTGGGACGGCTTTTCTTTCATTCCAATGCCGAACGATCTGGATCTCTTCCACCTTTGCGGAAATATCCTATCTGCTGTGCTTGTTTTTGACATCCATAAAGAAACGGCGCACATCCGGTAAACATGCATTAAGGGGACGCCGAAGGAATATCGAAATACCTCGTTCCTTCTAAATTATTAGGCCTCCCATCGACCTTCCAAATACGAGCTTCCATTAGCCACCATGGACACTCGTACATATCTATTATGTTTTTAGCAGTTGCTAACCAAAGCCAAAACTTTAATACAAGTTTTTTGTTGATTTGCCTTTTTTTTATATAGTTACCAAGATGTCGTAGATATTACTATTATTAAAATTATGATATTATGAAGTACCAGCTTCATCAAGAGTGTAGCCTAGGAAGTATTCATTTGATATTACTATTATTACAATAAAAATATCATTTGAAATCAGCTTGATTTTTACGCACTCGCAAAAGAATCATTAGTATGAATCATTGGTATTTTGTATTTAATTAAGCCTCGAGTAAAATTTGCAGAGTTTTCCCCCTTAAAAGCAGCGTCGTTTCATAAAAAAATAGCTCTGCCACATGCGATGGATCTGAACATGCACGTCAGTGAGGGTCGAAGGGGTGGAATGCAGAAGAGAGTATGTCCAAACAACTCCCGGGGCTTATCATTTACCGTTACCTACCCGACGAAGTGCCAGAAATATATTAACCCAGTTATGAAACTTTGACCACCCCCGATTAATATGACTCCCCTATGCCGAGACATAAAAGCGTCACAAACTTCAGACTATCACATAACTTTATATTTAATTTAATCACCGTAAAATTTTATGAATTGAAGCGTTTGTAAGCTTGTAACCTTCTATGATTCCGGAAATATTCCACTACTACGACAGAAATTACGTCAGCTAGATTATGGATGCAGAAGTTTGGCAATAAGTTAAACTTCTTCAAATGTCTTCAGAAATCGTATAGTTAAGTTAAGTTTAAGTTAAGTTTATTCACTTTACAAGATCTATTAATCACTTTAAAATTTCGAGCATAGATCTTGAAGGCGGAGTTCACAGTTTTTTGTGTTCTTCCACTCGACCCATTACACTGCTGGTGCTGAAGATCCTTTTGTAGCCATTAAGGCAATATTTTGGCCATTTCTGGCACATTTAGGTCTAATTTTTAAAGTCCTCTATAATTTCACGGACATAATATTGGTGGTTGAACTATTCGGATTCTTGTAAATGCAGCCACAATCGTTGATAGCTTTTATTATAATTATTTATTTGGCCAAGAATTTTTGTTAATATGATCGGAAAAGCAATATATCTTGGCTAGTTAACGGATGAGGAATTCTGGTAAGAAATTAGACTTTTTTTACTAAAAGAAACATCTTGAAACTTTTGAAACAAATGAAAATATGCTTAAAACCCATTTGAAAACTTTCTAAAAAAAGGCAATTTTCTATTAGCTTAAAAGATTTTTATTTCATCAAAAAACAATTTGGATTTTTGTTAAAAACTTTAAAACAAATCAAAATCTTTAAAAATATAGAAAAAAATGTACAAACCGTTGCAAATTTCTTTAATAATTAATTACAATTTGCTGTACGTTTTCAAAAGAAACAATCAAATAATTGCTAAAATAGCTAAAAACATTCCAAATTTAAGTCGCGATATAAATCAGTTCTAATTCAAAATAATAAAGCTTTTAAGGTTACTGGAAATATAGAAAAACAGTATATTGACAACTAGTTTGTAACAAAATAGTTGAAAATTGATATAAAAAATAACTAAAATTCTTTTCTAAATCAGTTGAAAAATTAATTTCAAATTGCTATATCAATTTTTCTAATTGTACGATTAATTAAATTCTCGTTAACCCATGGTAAACTATTTTTATGTTATTTAGAAGGTTAAAATTCTTTCAAGATTTTGTTTAGCTTTACAATTTATTAAGAAATTTTCATCTAATTTTGTAGAACTTACTTAGAGACTTCTAAAAGTTTCAGGAATTTCTTTTTTGCATCTTCCTTTCCAAAGAATTTTGATCAAGAATTCTAGAATTTTTCACAAGTTTTCCTTGTAGATTTCTAGAACTTATTTGGAGGATTCTAGAAGTTAACAGTAATTTCTTCTTCATATTTCCAGAATGTTTAGCAAAGCTCTTATTCGGGAGTTGTAGATTTTTTAGAAAATTCGTTTAAATATTTTTAGAAATTTCTTTGAGGCTGTTTTCAGTAATTTCTTTTCCAGATTTTAATATTGTCTTATAAATTGCAAAGATTTACTTCAGGGCTCAATTTTTTTTTAAAATCTTTTCCAGAATTTTACACTCATATTCAGATTTGGAGACTATAGATTTTTCTAGAAAATCTAGACTCTTTTCAGTAATTTCTCCTCCAGATATCAATATTGTTTTTTTCAAGCTATCTATTAAATTGCGAAGTATTTAGAATTTTTAAGAATTTTTTTTAGAAATGTAGATTTTTTAAAGGTTTCTAGAGTCTACATTTTTTTTCTTAAATGTTATTATGTGTTGTATATTTAGGTTGTAGCATTTTTTTAAACCGACCTTGCTATGAAAAGTTATTTTAAAAATACTGAAAAACAATTGAAAATCGAATTTCTAAATTTTAGTATTTTTACTTCTCTTCATTGCTGGTAATTTATTAGTGAAAGAATTTTCGTAATTTCATTATTATTTAAAGAATTGTAGCTAAAATAGTAAAAAAATAATAACGAATTTTTGATTTTTATTGTATCAATTTGAATTTGATGTGTAAAATTTAGGAAATTGCGAAGAATTAATGAAGACTTTTTAGAAAATTTGTTTTTAAAAATCTAGACTCAGGAAATTTCTAGTAATTTCTTCTCCACATTTCAAGATTTTTTCAACTTGTCTTCTAAATCGCAAAGATTTTCTTTGAGGCTCTAGAATTTTTAGAATTTACTTCTAGAAATCTAGATTATCTTCTCGAGGGTTCAGGAAATTTCTAGCTTTTCTTATAAATTGCGAAGATTTTCTTTCAGCCTGTAAATGTTTTTTTAAATTCATCTTCTTATCGAAAATTCAGGTTAATTAATTTTGTTTTAACTAGAGGCTAAAAAATTATTTAGAAAGTTGCGGAATTTTTCTTGGAGGAGGGTCTAGAATTTTTTAGAAAATTTTCCCCTACAAATCTTTTCTTATTTTCGAGAAAGTTTAAGGAATATTCCGTAATTTATCTTCCCGATTTCAAGATATTTTTTCAACTAGTCTTCTAAATTTCTAGGAGGCTCTAGATTTTTTTAGAAAATTTCCAGAAATTTCTCCTGCAGATTTCAAGGTTACCTTCTTATCTTATAAATTGCAAAGATTTTCGTGGAGGCTCTAGAACTTTTTAAAGGAATCGTTTGTAGAAATCTAGATTTTTCTTGAGGCCCTAGATCTTTTAGAATATTTTTTCTAAAATCTAGACTTACTTTTTCAAGAATTCAAGAAATTTCCACTAATTTCTTCTCTAGGTTTCACGATTTTTAATTCAACCCGCTTTTTAAATTGTGAAGATTTTATTGGAAGCTCTAAAATTTTAATAATTTGTATGGATTACCACGTAGTAACGGTCGGAACTATTTTCTTTATCAAAAATTTTACTTCTGAAAATTTTCTTTTATTCAAATTTTGTAATTAAAGTTATTGCAAACCGCGAGCCGATCAGTAATTAAAGTTAATATATATATGTAGGGTGGGTGGGTGGCCTCTAACCCACCCTCCAATCAGTAAAACATAAGCGAGGGTTTTAATTAAAAGTTGTAAAACGTTAATAAACTTAACATTTTTGCAAAATTTAATAGATTTATACAAACAAATTTCGAAATTTTGAAAAATAAGACATAACTTTTCAAACAAAAGTTGAAGAGAATGAAAAACTGAAAAAGTTGCATTGAAATTTTATTTTGTAAATTTTTTAATTTAAATTTGTTTACAATTGTTTGCTTATTGCTAATAAACTATAGGAACTAAATGAAATTTATATAACAAGTAATTGTGTAAGAATTCAAAATTGAGCAAATTATTAAGAATAACGTCATGGTTTTTGAGAAAAATATAGGGAAAGTATTATAATGGCCACATCACCATTTTTGATAATGTTTTAGTAAAAAGTTTTTAATTTCTTTGAATTCTAATTATTTCTTCATTTTACTTTCTCAATTTCAACTGCTTCATTTATTTTCTGATTCTTTTATATCATTTGATTTTGATAATAATAAAATATCTGTTAACGGTGGAGGCTTCTACTTCGTTATACATAATTCTTCACAAATAAAAAAAATATCTGTGATGATTAATTAATAAAGCACTAAAAACCTTTCTTTTTTAGTGCTTTATTGATTAATCAAGTTTATCTTTATCTTATCTTTACGTAACTCACAAAAATCAATCTGTGACGATATCATATATTTTTTGTTTGTTTGTTGAATTAATTAAAAAGTGATATACCTATGAAAAAGTAATTTATCATTTTTGTTTACATTCCAATGGCATACGATCATACAAATTTGTTTGCCAATAATCAATCAAACACAAATCACTGTTGAATTCGATTCAGTGTAACGAAATGGGTTCGCATGGTCCACAGGTGGAAACGACGAAAAAATATAATATGAAATTTTTAAACAGAAAAATTACTTAAATTGCATTAGAAAATATATTCTTTTAAATTGTTCTATTTTTATTTTATAATTTTAAAGTAAACAACGTAAGTAAATTAAATAATTTAATTTTAACAAAGTGAATTATTGAGACAAATAATTATTTGTGAATTTTTCAATTCAGAGTAAATTTTATTTTATTTGGTGCCAAAAAAATTATTGTTATATGAGGGATGGAATTTTTTTTAACTTAACTCTACTTTCAAAAATATTCTACATTTAAAGGTAAATTGTATTTATAAATATTATAAAATATCGTACACTCAATATTGTAAAATAAACATACGATTAATTTGAATAAACAGGATGTTAAATTCAAACTCGAATATGTTTATTTAATTAACTGCTTACATAATCTGTGGTAAAACATTTTTGAATCAACTGGGTTTTAACTGAAAAACACTGAATTATTTATTTTATTTATTAACTTTACAAGATCTATTAAGAATAAACAGAAACATACATACATACAAATGATATCACTTCAAAATTTGATGCATAGATCTTGATAGCGATCACATAATTAATTGATCCATTAAAGTAACAAGTTGATTTACGTAAACATACGTTACATGGTCAAACACCGCTATTACTACTACTATAATACTACAACTCAACTGACTTGTCTTACAATATCTACGAAACAATGCAGGGTTAAAATGTTAAATGTTAATATGTTCTTCCACTAAAAAATATAGCTCATATTATCTAGGACGTATTGTTAGCTTTCTTTCCTCCAAAATGTGGGGTAATTAATGTCGCACTTAATTAGCAACAATCAATTGTCATAATTAATTAATAATCTATTTAAAACATTCCAAAATATAGGACATTTTATTATACTCAATTAACAACAATCAATTTATGTCATAGTAATTAATAAACTTCCCTAATAATCCACTTACAACATTGTTTATCCTTTCAAGTAAATTACATGAATATTTCAATTAGTAATCACCATTAAACTTCAATACATTTATAGCAGGGCTTTAATTAGAAGCTGCTACATTTCGCAATTTCAATAAAAAAAAAAAACAAGAAATTTAATTATTTTCCTACTGATCAACTTCCTTTTTTATCGGTCGTAAATAGAGACTAAATGGCACTGTTTAATTACACCCTGACGATTGTTACCCCATAAAACCCTCGCGTCCTCGTCCATTCCGGTTGACCCACCCTCTTAAATTACATCTGTCCTGCACTCCGTCGCCAGGTATGCAATTACATTCGCGCAATTCTCCATCGCACCTGTGTGTGTGCGGGGTGAGAGCGAAAGGGGGCGCGACGCTTTAATTAACGGCGCCGCCCTAATTACCGCACCGATTATTCGTTCATTTTTGACAGATAATTAACGGCCGCGAGTACACCCCCGCACACCGCACGATTATGCACCATTTGTTAATATTAATATTCCGGCCGGGCACCGGCATAACGTTATTTTGTGTCATAATTACCAATTACGGATTCATGAATGTTCGTTATTAAATTAGAGTGATAATTATTACCTGTAATGGTGTTTGCCCATTAGTGTATTAGATGCGGGGCGCGCGGCGGTTGCGGAGGGCCAATTTGTGCGCGTTGATCGATACACTGGCCGAATTAAATTTTATCGGGCGAATTAATGAGTGCATTATCAGTAACAATTATTGGCGTTGCTAATGTTTGTATGTTTATTGCAATTATTACGCTGGAGTGGTTGCCCTGCGCCCCCCACAGCTCCCCCACCATCGTTCAGATAACGAGGGCTGCCCTTTTATCTTTGTGTAATTTGCATTTGGTCGGGCGTGTTTAGGACTCGGTTATCAGTCGTGTGCGTGTGTTTCTCCCTCAGCGAGTGTCAAAGATAGGTATTTAAGTTCGTACATCATTAGTGCAGGTGCTACTACATAATTATTGTACTGTAAAATTGTGTTTTAGTAAATTAGAAATGCGAAAACTTGTTTGTTCATTATACTGAATGAAAGTATTCCAACAACAGCTTAATTTTACATGAAAGGCACCTATTTACTATGGGCCATTAAATTCAAGTCATATCACATCATGAGTTTAAACATAGTCAAGAATTGTAATCAATACCTATACCAATAAATGTTACATCTTACTATTCACCTGTTCCTATAAATAATTCACTGACCTAGCGTACTCTTCACCTAAGCTAATATATTACTAAATACTATAGCATACGCCAGACCTATCCCAATAAATAAAGCTTTGCTGATTCATCAACCTTAGAATAAATAATTTATTGCCTTTGGGTTCTCTTGATATTATCTAATAAATTATTAATTACCGCAGCTTACTTTTAACCTATCCCAATAAATTAATCATTGTGTTAGTGTACTCTTGACCCAGGTTAATAAATTATTAATTGTCCTAGCGTACGAGTGTTACTATTTGTGCATTGGTATTGCCAGCTGAAATCTAACATTGCCATCGTAAAGTTTAACATTTGCAAAATCATATAAAAAATTGTAGAAAATGACATTTGAAAGCACTAATAAAAATAAAAATTGTCAAAAAAATAAAACATTTGAAATCAACTTAAACAATCAAAATGGTTAATATATCCATTTCCCTAGCGTACTGTTGACCTATCCCAACATATTTTGCATTGTCCTACCATACTACCGTACTCTTAACCTACCTCAATAAGATATTCTTGACCTACGCTAACAAATTAATCACGGCATTCTTAACCTAGGCTAATATTTTATTACCCTAGCCTAAAGAACATATAAAAGTTAATAATAATAATAATAATAATAATAACTTTATTCAAAACAGAAACAGTACATAATACATAAAGTTACAACGGTACTATGTTCAGTCGCTAAATGAATACGTCAATTGAAATAAGTGTGCGAAATTAAGATGAAATATAAGAAAAAATTCTAATCTTGCGCACTAAAATATTCGGACATTGAATAAGGCTCTTGTTTAATTAAGAACTCTCTAAATTGTGTTTTGAACAAATTTGCATTTGTTATGTTTGTTAAATATTTGGGCAACTTATTGTAAATCTTCAGTGCGGCATACATGGGAGATGTCTCAAAAAGGGACAGTCTGTGCAAAGGGTATGCATATAATTCGCAATTTCGCGTTTCATATGCGTGGTTGCTATCATAATTGTTGAATTTCTCTTTATTATTAAAATTAAAGACTAAAATTTCATACATGTATAGGCCATAAAAGGTAAGTAGGCCCGCACTTTTAAAACTACCTCGGCAGCTATCTTTTTGGGACAAATTTAACATTATTCTTAAAGCTCGTTTTTGCGTAATAAATACACTTTTTGTATAACTCGAGGATCCATAATGTAAGAGACCATACCTTACTTGACTTTCAAAATTTGCCCTATATATTGTAACCAAGGTTTTAATATCTAACACTGGTTTC
Source organism: Ontholestes murinus (assembly GCA_963969525.1). Lineage (NCBI taxonomy): Eukaryota > Metazoa > Arthropoda > Insecta > Coleoptera > Staphylinidae > Ontholestes > Ontholestes murinus. Next base: position 21,226,504 of record OZ018387.1, on the reverse strand, counting down.
AAAATTCTCAAAGCGTAGCACGTAGAGTTTAGTTTAGATAGTAATTTATCACAATAGTAGGTCCATTTTAATTTATTGTCGATTACCAACCCCAAAAAGTTAGATCTGTCTTGCACTTCAATTATTTCATTATTCAGGTTTAAAATCGGACTACACATGTTTTGATTATTTTTTGTTTTAAATACAATATAGTTCGTTTTAGAGTTATTAATTAATAATTTATTCTCTGCCATCCATTCTTTTATAGTTTCAATAATATTTTCGGTCTTGTGAGCCAGTTCTTCTTTATTTGTAGTTGATATAAGAAGACTTGTATCATCCGCATACGTCGTAATAAAAGTACCTGGTTGTCTGATTTTATTTGGTAGGTCATTGACATATATGATAAATAAAATAGGACCTAATATACTTCCTTGTGGTATTCCTAAGCGAATCGGTTTTGAGTTGGATAACTTGTCATTAATTTTTGTTTTATGAGATCGGTTTGTCAAATATGAATGAATTAAGTCGTTACTTACACCTCTTATACCATAATAATTAAGTTTCTCTATTAAAATTTCATGACTTACAGTGTCAAATGCTTTTGACAAATCCAAAAAAATTCCAAGTGGAATCTCTGATTTCTCAAGAGCATACATAATTTGTGTTATGTAATCAAACATCGCTGTATTTGTTGACTTTCCCTTGATAAAACCATTTTGGGCACTGTGAAGTAAGTTATGCGTCTTAAAATAGTTTATTATTCGCTCAGCAATTATTTTTTCAATTATTTTTGAAAACACACTCAGTAAAGTAATTGGTCTGTAATTGCCAAAATCATTCGGATCACCTTTTTTGTAAACTGGTGTAATAATACCTTGTTTTAAACATTGAGGAAAAATACCCTTTTCGAGACTAATATTAAATAAAGTTCATGAACAATAATTGATAATTGTCAAAATCGTAGATTTGTGAAGAAAAAAACTTAAAAGTTCAAAAATTGTAGAGAGTTGTAGATAATTTTACAGAGAGTGGAGATTATTGAGAAAAAATATATATTTTTTTAAAATTCTTAAAAAACACTTTAATCCTTTACTGCATGATTTTTTTTTTCATTTAAAATTTTTGTTTTGTTTTGAATTTATTTCTAAATCATGGGAAAAATAATGTTTTGCATCAGAAGAACAAGGGCGTCCTCTCTTTGGTGTTAATGATGTTCCCATTTTACACAATGTTTTCCCTAACTAAATCCGAAAGGGCACCACAGGATAGAAATAAAAAGCGTTGCAGAACACTGTGCAGTTAAGGGTAAAATCTGTCTAAAATAATGAAGAAGTAAACAATTGGTGATTATCAGAATTGCAGAAATGTGTAGAAAACATCTGAAAGTAACATATCTATCAAGAAAAAAGAACTAAATTGAACAATCAAATTAAATATTAAAAATATGATTGAAAGAAAAAACAAAGCTAAACAATAAAAAAAAACAATTCTCATTTGATTAAAACAATATAGAAAGAACATATAAAAATAATGAAAAACAATTTATAATTGTTAAAATCGTAGTCATGATTCGTGAAAAATAGTTTGAAAGTTCACAAATAAGAAAGACCACCAAAGTTAAAATAACAATAAAGATCGTCGAAAAACTAAAACATTTAGAATCATCTTAAATAATCAATCGATAATTGTCAAGCAAGCGTACTCCTGACCTAGGTTAATAAATGATTCATTGACTTAGCGTCCTCTTGACCTATCCCAACGTTTTATGCATTGCACTAGCGTACACTTAACCTACCCCAATAAGTTATTCATTGCCCTAGCGTACTTTTAACCTACGTGAACAAATTAATCATTGCCCCATGGTACTCTTAACCTAGGCCAATAGTTTATTAAAAGAACATGTGAAAGATTTGTGAAAAATAAAACTTGAAAGTTCAAAAATTGTCAAAGTGTTGAAAAAATACTGATAATTTTAAAAATAGTAGAGATTATTATGAAAAAATAAACATTTTAGAAATTCTTAAAAAAAAAACACTTTAAAACTGTTAAAAATAATGGAAAATAAGCAATTGTATTTACCATCCAAAAAAATGAACTAAATTGATAATCAAATCAAATATTCAAAAATATGATTAAAGGAAGAAAAAAAATAATAAGAAAACAGTTGTCCTTTGATAAAAACAATATAAAGAGAACATATCAAAATTAATAAAAAACAATTTATAATTGTTATAATCGTAGAGATGATTCGTAAAAAAAAATTGAAAGTTCACAAATAAAAAGAAAAACAAGTGACAAAAATGACAGTTTATTTTCTCCATTTCGAATTGTTTTTTCAATAATTAACATTTGCAAATTACTATACAAAAAATGAATTAAAGCAAGCGTACTCTTGACCTAGGTTAATAAATTATTCATTGAATTAGCGTCCTCTTGGCCTATCCCAACGTATTATGCATTACCGTACTCCTTACCTAACCCAATAACTTATGCATTGCCCTAGCGTATTCCTGACTTAGGCTAATAAATTAATCATTGTATTCTTGACCTGGGAAAATACTTTATTCATTGTTCTGGCCTACAGAATATATGAGGAATCATAAATAAACAATTTTTTGTGAAGAAAAATCTTGTGACTTCAAAAATTGTCAAACAAAGTTTTAAAAGAATAAAACGTAAAAGATATTGATAACTTTAAAGAGAGTAGAGATTATTGAGAAAAAATAAAAATTTTAAAAATTTCTAAAAAAAAAAAACTCGAAAACTGTATAAAATAATGAAGACTAAAACAATTGGTGACTTTCAAAAACGTAGAAATGCACAGAAAAAATCCGAAAATAATACCCTGTCTCAAAAATTAACACAATTGACACTCAAATTGAAAATTCAAAAAGACTCAAAAATATGATTGATTGAGAAATCGTTAAAAAGTTAAATATTCAAAAAAATTACATCTGTTAAAAAATAGAGTTCTCGAGGCTACGGATTATCTATCTCAGTGAAATGGGGGGTTTTACTGGGAGGTTTTACCTGAACTATTTCGGACTTCATGAGAAAGAAAATATATAAAAAAAATAACAAAAAGGCAATTTATTATACTCAAAATCGTAGAGATGATTCGTGAAACAAAATTTGAAGGTTCACAAATAAGAAAATAACAACTAAAAAAAGTGCCACTGTTAATTTTTCTTCATTTCGAATGGTTTTTGATTATTTTCACAAATTAATATTTGAAAATTACTTTAAAAAAAATAGAAGTAAAATAACATTTAAAACCAACAATGTTTAAATAACAATAAAGATTGCCGAAGAACTAAAATATTTAAAATCACCTTAAACAATGAATCGATAATGTCAAAATTAAAACAAGCGCAATCTTGACCTACGTTAATAAATTATTCATTGATCTAGCGCCCTTTTGACCTATCCCAACATATTATCCATTGTCCTACCGAACATATGAAAGTTCATGAAGAATAATTGATAATTGTCAAATTCGTAGATTTGTGAAGAAATAAACTTGAAAGTTCAAAAATTGTCAGAGTTTTGAAAAAATAAACTTTAAAAGGAAGCAAAAAATACTAATGATTTTAAAGAGAGTACAAATTTTTTCCGTGCGAATGTTCAAGTATGTGAAGATTGCAATTAGTAATAAAAGATTAAATATCGCTTGTAACACAGCGAAAAAAACATTAAAAATAAGAAAAAAAAAACAATCTGTCTAAAATAGTAGAGCTTGAAACAATTAGATACGTAGAAATGTGCAGGAAACATTTGAAACCCCCTGGAATAATTTGACAAACAAATTAAAAGGCATTTAAAAATAAATTCAACATCCGCTGAAAACAATAGAGAAGGAATATATGAAAATGAATGAAAAACAATATTATTATCAAAAACATAGAGATGATGAAAAATTGTTTAAAATAATCAAATAAAAACGATTGACAATGATATATGAAAGCTCTTGAATAACAATTGTTAATTGTCAAAAACGCAGATTTGTAGAAAATATTTAAAAAAATATATTTGACTAACAAATTATTATTTTTTGACTTATAATTTTTAACATTTTTTAATGACCATTTAAAAAAATTTATTGTTAATGTAAATTGTAACTCTCATTTGGAAAATCATATGTTACTTGGGAAATGTTAATTGTCATTTGCAAACGTTCAACTATCATGTGTGAGCTGTCAATTGTCATTACAAATATTTTAACTGTCAAATGACATAATTAATTGTAGTCCTCTCCATAGAGGAAAAGAACCCTTCATCATAAAGACATTCTGTGACAGTAGCATCGATGCAGGCAAGAATGGAAGAACATTCATTATGAACTCAAGTTCCATGTGCAAACATTTTTTTATGCGAGAACAATGGATAAATAAATACTACATTAGATAAATGTCAATTGTCATCTAGAAACTGTTAACTGCCAATTATCATTTGCAAACTGCCAACTTTTACCTTTCATTATGGTTATTTGTCATCTGTTAACTATCTTGAACTGTTAACTGCTATTTATAAACTGTCAACTGGCATATGGAAGCTGTTAAGTGTCATCTAAAAACTGTTAGATGCTTTTGAAGAATTGTTATCTACAATTGTCATTATTAACTGTTATTTATGAACTGCCAGCTATCATCTGCAAGCAGTTATGTGTCATCTAAATACTGTTAGTTGTTGCTGAGACCTGTTATCTATAATTTGTCATTGTTATTTAAAAATCTTAACCTTTGATAAATATTTGCCAACTGTCATCTCTAAGTTATCAGCTGATATAAAATCATTTGCAAACTATCAGCTTTCAATTGTTAATTGTATGTAATTTGTCAATTATTGTTTGAGAACTGTTAATTGTCATTATCTGCAAAGTGTTAACTGTAATTTGAGAACTGACTGTCATCAGATAATTGTCAATCTGCAAACTGTCAACTCTCATTTGTAAGCTGATAACTGTCAATTTTCTCTTCTGTTAGCTTCATAATAAGAATCGAGGCAGAAAAAAGAAGAATGATGAACAGATATGGACTGATATGTTAGTACTCAAGAATTGAAATGGAATGGAATATTGGCATCAGTGTCTTTCTTCATAAATTATTGAATATTGCTGAAAATTTTTAGCCAAAAATTTTATTTGTATTGTCAGGAATCAAAGGAGTAACCTGGCGTAATTGTTTTTCTTCGTAATTTATTAAATGTTGTAGAAAGTTTTTAATCAATAAATTTATTTTTACTATCAGGAAAACAGGATTAAAAGGAATTTTTGCGCCAGTATTTTCCACCAAATATATTTGAATATTTTGGAAAGTTTTAGCCAAAAGATTTATATGCAGTATCAGGATCGCAAGAACGAAAATCTTCTTTTCTAAGTGACAGAGTATTCTTGGAAAATCAGGAACTCAAGAACGGAACGAGTAAATTTGGCGCTTATACTTTTCACTGGTTTGATACGACTAGTATCAAAATGATTAGTTCACATTTAGAAAATAAAAAACAGATAGCATTTTTAAATGGCAACAGATCAGGTATTCTCTATGTGAATACGGGGGTACCTCAAGGGTCTCTAGTAGGACCTGTGTTATTTATTATCTACTTTAATGACCTGCCAGCTAGAGTTGATGAGTCTATTGTAATTATACTATGCAGATGATAGTACAGTTATAAATAGTATTCCCCATTCTTTGAAGGAAAATAACAGGATACAAGTTGAAAAATTATCTGAGTGGTGTGAACAAAATAGACTTGTTCTAAATTACTCAAAAACAAATCAAAAGGAATTCTCTATCAAGAGACCGAATGAACCCTGTAAAAAAGTATGTTTATTGGGCGTTCATGTAGATAGTCAGTTAAATTGGGAAATCTACACCAAACCTCTAATCACAAAATCATCAAGAAATATATTGTTTCATAAATAATAGAATATTCTTGAAAATTTTATTCAAATTTTTTTTGTAATATCAGGAGTAACGGGTAACATTTGATTAACCTTCAAATTGCTAACTTTTAAATCATTTGCCCTTTTGACCAAATGATTTTTCTAACAGATATTTAGGAGGAGGGCATAATGATTTTTGGTTAGAAAAACAATTGCATTTTTCTTAATAGAATTATAATATATTGAAAAGATATATCCAATAAGGTGATTACGTTACGATGGCACTATAATCCAATCCCATTAATAATTGGTTTTCGTCTTGCAGGGAGACCTCCGCGTCGGTTTTTGGGCGGCAGGAGAGCTAAGTGATGAGACGAGCGGACAGTGGAGGTCCCCAATTATATTAAGCGCAGTGAGAAACATAATCCAAACATGGGTCCGGTAACGAATTTTATGTAATTTAATAAATGTGTCCGAGAGGAGAGCTGCGACGATCCCTTCTGAACGGACCCAGACAAAGGGAAACTAATACACCGCAAACGGTCGCCGAACAAATAATGCAATTAACCGAAATTATTTCTGGATACGGACCACGACCTAAACGCGAACATAAACCGAATCCGCCTATATCGAATTATTATTAAGTTCGTATACATAAATGTAAATTCTGCCTGGGATGGGCTTTGAGTGTCAAGTCTTGCATGTAATGTGATTTCGGGTGTACTTACTTCTGCTTATTAGATTATTGGTAATGCATTTTAGAGGTATCCAACGCTCGATAAACTAGTTTCCTTATTATATATTATTATATGAACTTTAATAATTTTTTTATAATACTTTTAAGCAACTAATAGTTATTATAGTCACCAAGTGAGAAATGAGAATAAAATACAAGATATATTATAGTCTGCTTATATTCTCAAAAAATATTCAAGCAGAATTATTGATGACGAAGTCAAATTAAATTTTACTAAGCTTTACATTGGTAAATATCCTATTTAATCGTTATTTCAATTTTACTAATAGAATAATAATACCGTTACACCTTGTGTTTTCAAGAAGACAGTAATTGAATCCCAAACCCATCAATTCCCCGCGATTAATCATCTTTAAAAAGTTCATAACTCGATGGGCGAGACGCAATGACTCAAAACCGTGACAGCTAACGTGTTAACAACTTTCCCAAAACTCCTTTAAAATTCCGTATCACCCCGCCCCCCTTTCCGGCCGCCAGGAATAGAGCTGCGAAGAGGAAACGGGGGCTTCGGACAGCCCGAACGGAATGGGGGGGAAAAAGAAGAAAAAGAACCCAGGCGCAGGGCAATATATACTTCAGCATCATCCCAACACGGATTGGCACGTACTTGACGTAATGAACCTAAACTTTATCCGCAGTAAACGGTGCCCATGTAACATAAACGTCTTCTGAAATGATATATTGGCGTCCGCGGGGGTAGGGCCCCAATTTCCCGGCCGCATAAAATCACGAGGTTTTTTTTTATCCTCGTGGCCGATTTACATCCGGTTATTGTTCGCATAAAAGCGCGCCCCGTGTACGTTATCTTTTTTTTTTCTATATAATCAGCATAAAATGTCCGCAAGTATGATTTAATATGGACCATAAAACGGAACGTTATCCTCTTGCGTAATCACGTTTACAATAGGAAAAATTGCCCTAGTTAACAGCCAGCTAATTAAATTAATTAGAGAAAAAGAGAGAGAGGGACATTAAAGTAGAAAATATCGCAATTTCTATTAATTTACGATAACAAACTCAAATTTAGAACTCTATAAGTTTTACTATATTAAAGGAGTGTTTCAAAAACTTTTTAATTAATTAACTTACAACTTGGTCCCTAATATTTGAATGCTGGAGACGAACTTATTCTTTCTTACCTGAAAAAAAATAATAAAATATTAATAAAAATTACAGATTAACTTTACTTTAAATATAATACTTTAATTATGTTTCAAAAAGATAATAATAATAATAATAATTCAATTACATTGTTATTGATTTTTGCAAACAAAGAGGATTCATTAATTCAATTGTCACATTGATACCTCATTGATTAGAGTAGTATTGTAGGTGATTGCTGTGTCTTCTGTTAGTGGAAATATTTCAATCTTAACGCTGAAATCTTCATAATTTCTTATTTTGGGCTAGTAAGTGGAAAAGGTTGATTCCAATGATGAATCCTTTATTTATCTAGGCTTTTAATTTGCAGTCTTATCCTTTTTACACTTCTTATAACGTTTAAAACAACAACTTTCTGAATGAGGTACTATCTGACGATTAGATCATCAGCATTTTCCTTTGACATTTAGAGAAAATCACTTATTTTCTATCGTTATCAAGAAAATATCAGTAGAGAACTCCTTAAGGATGTACCATCTACCTGTCTTGTGTATAATTTCCTAAGCATTGTTTGGCTGAAATGTTTTTTAGAGATCTTCATTTGTTGGTTTTTCCTGCGCAGGCAATTTACTGGAAAATCCAAGGAAAGGTTAGGAAATCTGCTGCCCGATAGGCTTTTATCCACTATTTACAACAATGAGGTTAAATAGTTTTAATTGAGTTACCTATCTTAATGATGTCTTCAATGTTACCAACCACATAAACGGCTGGTTATTTTCGATGTAGTCTCTAAATTTCTTAAAATTTTGTTGTGAGGACTGTGTTTGTAATCCTTTTAGGCTCTTGAATTTAACTTTCCTACATTCAACTTTACACACCTTTTTCTAGATGATCCTAAGCTGGAATTTAGTTAGGCTCTGAAATACTCTTTCCAAGTCTGAGTTTTTCAGCATAGAATAATAATATTTATTCTCAAAGAACGAATTTTGTTTATACTTCTATAACTAAAATGATCGTTTTTAATCATCATAAGTTTATGATTAGCAAAATGAAAAATGGAGTAAATATCGTTAAAAAGTGCCATATTTTGACAATGTCAAAAGGTCATTTTTTCATTCATTATTTATTCATTAACATCTTTGTAATTTTTTTCTTACTTACACAAAAACTATAGTGTAACGTATGAATATATACTCAAAATTTTAGACAAAAGGAGAATAGGCGAAGTTCACTTTCTTCGAAGAATCTTCCACTCAAATCTATGATCATATACTATCAATACATCTTCCGAAGAATATATTCAAAAGTAACCATTTGTATATTTATTACTTAAATAAAGCATTTTTTAGACAACTTCTTATGACATGTATTGTTACTGTCATAGAATATCGTAGCTGGGGAATTATAAATGACCTTCCTCTGCAACAGTATAGATTGAAAGGAATTATGCGGAAGTTTTGTACCTATCGTCATTTTTACCATAATCTGGTAGAATCTCTACATTGGACTTTTAATCTTCGATACCACCAGATTGAAGAAAGTCTAATGTATAGATTATTGAGATTTCTTCCTTGGTAATGCCATTATGTCCACATAAATCAATGCATAGTATTATTTTCTTTTCTAGTTTTGGAATAATCACTAATGTTTAATCACATCACCCTTTAGTAGAGTGTAAACCTCCGCTTTTAATTTTTATAATTTTTCAGAATTTATTAAATATTTTTTAAATTGCAACAAAAGTTTGGCTTTAATTAAACTGTTAATATATTTTTAAAAACAACAATATTTTCAAAGTAGTAATCGTGTATATTTTAAGAATTGGAGGGTGATGTAGAGACCAGCCACCCACCCTAAACAAAGAAAACTTAAAATACAATAGCGCTTTAGATTTCATAACCAATACAAAAGTTATAATAATGATTTTTTGAAAACTAAACTAGGATCCTGTTAGAAATTAAGAATACATATGTAGGGTGGGTGGGTATCAACTATCCCACAATCCAATCGCTACAAGGTCCGTAAAGAAAGTAGTAAATATTCACCTAAATTAAAAAATTACTTTGTTCCAAATTAGCCAAAAATATTAGAATCCTGCAAGAATAACAAATTCTGGAAAATTTTAGAGAGCTAGATCAGAAATTGTTGGAAGATTTTTTGTTAAACTGAAGAAAATCAAAAAATTTCGAAGAAAACAGAAATTTAGAACAAAATTTGATTCTAAAAGCTAAACAAATTTAGATAAAATTAGAATCCTTGAAAAAGATTTACAATTTGGCAGATACATTTCTGGAAAATTCTAGAACAGAAATTGCTAGCTAATTTTTAATTCATTAAAGAAAAATTTGGAAGAAACAAGACAACTTCCCACAATTTGGAAACAATTTATAATAATTTGGAAGAGAAGAGAAATCCGAAAGAAAATTACTGAAAAATGGTAAGCTTGATCTTAAATTGCTGGAAGATTTAAAAAAAATGAAGTAAAAATATTTTTCTGGAAAATTTTAGAAAAGCTGCTAGTAGAAAATTCCTAATAAATTGAGGAAAAAACTGAAAAAAAAACACTTTGAAGAAACTTCTCACAATTTGGAAAAAATTCTAATAAATTGGAATTGAAGAGCAATCAGGAAGAAAATTACTGAAAATCACTAAAAAAATAAAAAATCTAAGAAACTTTTATTTCTTCTATTCTTTCATTTCTTACATTTTTCGAAAACTACAAATTCGGAAAAAAATTTATAAACCTAAAAGAAAAAACGAAAGAGAAGTTTTAAGAAATTTTGGTAAATAAAAATTGCTGGAAGAAATAAGAAAACTAGAATAAACGAGATTTTGCCAGAAATTTGTAGAAATTTATAAAATGGAAATTTCGCTCGAAAATTCTAAAAGTCTTAGAGAAAATTCTAATTATTTAGTCAATAAGGTGTTTAAGCAATTGGAATGTTTATGTTATTAAACCAAAACTGTTAGAATCCTGCAAGAATAACTAATTCTATAAAATTTTAGAAAGCTAGATCAGAAATTGCTGGAAGATTCTTATCAAATTGAAGAACAAATCTAACAATTAGGAAGAAAACGGAAATTTAGAACAAAATTTGCTTCTTCTTGGAAACAGCTTTCAGAATTTTGATAAAATGAAATCTTTTAAAGGTTACAATTTGGAAGATACATTTTTCGAAAAATCTAGAAAGATAAATTGCTACAAATTTCTGAATAAATTTTGGATAATTTGGAAAAAAATTCTAATACATTCGAAGAGAAGAGAAATTCGAAGGGAAATTACTAAAAAATGGAAAATATAAGTAAATTTTTCTTCTATTCTTACATTTCTGAAAAATTCTAGAGATCCGGAAAAAAAATTGTAGAAAATTCTCGAAAATACCAGAAGACAAATTGCTAGAAAATTGAAGAAAAATATAGAAAAAACACTTTAAAGAAACATTTCACAATTTGAAAAAAAATTTAATTAATTGGAAATGAAGAGAAATCCGACAGAAAATTACTGAAAAATTGAAAATCTGGGAGAATTCTTACAACTCTTTTTTCTTCTATTATTTCATTTCTTATATTTCTCGAAAACTCTATAAATTCCCAAAAAGAATTGCAGAAACCTAAAAGAAAGAAAAAAGAAAGAGAAGTTTAAAAAAATGCTGGTAAATAGAACTTTCTGGCAAAAACAAAAAAACTAAAAGGAACTTCCCGTCATTTTGCTAGAAATTTGTAGACATTTTGAAATGGAAAACTTTGCTTCTAAATCCTACTTAATTCTTGGAAACTACTTTCAGAATTTTCATAAAATTAGAATATTTGGAAAAAGGTTACTATTTGGATGGAAGATACATTTCTAGAAATTTCTAAAAAAAATTCAGAGGAGAAATTGATAGAAAAAACAAGATACTTTGAAGACACTTTTTACAATTTGGAAAAAAATCTAATATAAAAAGAGAAATCCGAAAGAAAATTACAGAAAATTACTGAAAACTTTCATTTATTACATTTTTGGAAAACACTATAAATCCGGAAAAAACATTGTAGAAACTTAAAGAAAAAAAACGAAAGAGAAGTTTTCAGAAATGCTGGTAAATAGAAACTGCTGGAAAAAAATAAGAAAACTAGAAGAAACAATTTCCCGTAATTTTGCTAGAAAATTATGGAAATTTCGCTGGATAATTCTAAATATCTTAGAGAAAATTCTAATTATTCAAAGGAGATAGTTGGTAAGGTATTTAAGCAATTGGAATGCTTATGTTATTTAGCCAAACATACTAGAATCCTGAAAGAGATTGCTAGAAGATTCTTAACAAATTGAAGAAATAATAATTTGGAAGAAAACAGAATATTAGAAACAAAATTTGCTTCTAAATGCTAAACGAATTATTGTAATCGACATATTTTCATAAAATTAGAATCTTTAAGACGGAAAGATACATTTCTGTAATATTTTTTTATATATGACGTGTCTAATATTGTACCAACAATGAACAGACCAATAAAATTCTATTCTATTCTATTCTAAACCCAGAAGAGAATTTGCTAGAAAACTCTTAACAAATTGAAGAAAAATCTGAAAAAAACGCCTTGAAGAAACTTTTCACAATTTGAAAAAAACTCTAATAAGTTGTAAGAGAAGAGAAATCCGAAAGAAAATTACTGAAAAATGGAAAATGTAAGAAAATTCTTACAAATTTTTCTTCTTCTATTTTTTCATTTCATATATTTTTGGAAAACTCCGAAAAAATTTGTAAAAACCTAGAAGAAAATACGAATGAGAAGTTTAAAGAAATGTTGGTAAATAGAAACTGCTGAAAAAATAAAAAAACTAGAAGAAACAACTTCCCCTAATTTGTAGGAGATTATGCCAAAAATTCGTAGAAATTTTGAATTGGAAATTACGCTGGAAGGTTCTAAAAAAAGGAAATTCTAATTATTTAAAAGAAATAGTCGGTAAAGTATTTAAGTAATTGGAATATTTATGTTATGTAGCCAAAAAATATATAATCCTTCTAGAATAACAAATTCTGGAAACTCTTATAAAGACAAATAAGAAATTATTGGAAGATTCTTAATTAATTGAAGAAAAATTCTAACAATTTGGAAGAAAACGGAAGAACAAAATTTGCTTCTAAATGCTAAACGAATTCTTGGAAATAATTTTCGGAATTTTGATAAAATTAGAACCGTTGAAAAAAGGTTACAATTTGGAAGATACATTTCTGAAAAAAAAGACAGAAGGGAAATTGCTAGAAAACAAAAACAAGACACTTAAAAAAAACTTTTCACAATAAAAAAAATTAATAAATTGGAAGAAATCCAAAACAAATACCGTAATCACTGAAAAATCTAAGAAGATTCTTACATTTTTTTCCTTCTATTCTTTTCTTTCATTTCTTACATTTCTGTAAAACTCTATAATCAGGAAAAAAACATTGTAGAAACCTAAAAGAAGAATCGAAAAAGAAATTTTAAGAAATGCTGGTATATAGAAACTGCTGGAAAATATAAGAAACTGAAAGAAACGATTTCCCGCAATTTCGAAGAAATTTTGCTAGAAATTTTGAAATGAAAAATTCTAAAAATCTTAAGAGAAAATTTTAATTATTTGAAAGAGATAGTCGGTAAGGTATATTAAGTAAATGGAATGTTCATGTTATTTAGCCAAAAATTTTAGAATCCAGCAAAAATAACAAATTCTATAAAAAATGTATTAAGCTACATCAGAAATTGCTGAAAGATTCTTAACTAATTGAAGAAAAAATCTAACAATTTGGAATAAAACAGAAATTCAGAACAAATTTGCTTCTAAATGCTGAACTAATTCTTGGAAACAACTTTCAGAATTTTGATAAAATTATAATCGTTGAAAAAAAGGTTACAATTTGGGAGATTTACATTTCTGGTAAATTATATAAACACAGAAGAGAAATTGATAGAAAACTCTTGATAAATTGAAGAAAAATAAAGAAAAAAACAAGACACTTTGAAGAAACTTTTCATAATTTTGAAAAAAAAATTAATAAATTGGAAGAAAAGAGAAATTCGAAAGAAAATTATAAAAATTACTGAAAAATGGAAAATCTAAGAAACTTTTTTTCTCCTATTCTTTCATTTCTTACATTTCTGGAAAACTCTATAAATCTGGGAAAAAAATGTAGGAACCTGAAAGGAAAAAAAGGAGAAGTTTTAAGAAATACTGGTAAATAGAAATTGCTGGCAAAAATAAGAAAACTAAAAGAAACTCGTCGTTTTGCTAGAAATATTGAAATGAAAAATTTCCTTCTAAATCCTAATTAATTCGTGGAAACAACTTTCAGAATTTTGATAAAATTAGAATCCTTGAATAAAGCTTACACTTCCGAAGATACATTTCCGGAATATTCTAGAAACCTATAAGAGAAATTGCTAGAAAACTCTTAATAAATTGAATTGAAGAAAAATTTCACAATTTGGAAAAAAATCTATTAAATTGAAATAGAAGAGAAATCCGAAAGAAAATTACTGAAGAATAGAACATCTAAGACAATTCCTACAACTTTTATTTGTTATATTCTTTCATTTCTTATAATTTTGAAAAACAATATAAATCCGAAAAAAATTGTTAAAACCTTAAATCAAAAACGAAAGGGAACTTCCAAGAAATGCTGGTAAATAGAAATTTCTAAATTGCTGGCAAAATAATAAAAATAAAAGAAAAATCTTTCCGCAATTTGGAAGAGATTTTGCTAAAAACTTGTAGAAATTTTTAAGTGGAAATTTCATTGGAAAATTTAAAAATCTTAAAGAAAATTCTAATTATTTGAAAGAGATTGTCGGTACGGTATCTAAGCAATTGGAATGTTTATGTTATTGAGCCAAAAATATTAGAATCCAGCAAGGATAACTAATTTTTGAAAGCTATAATAAAAATAATAATCTGTATTTTAAAGTATCATTTACAAAATATACAAAATGAAATCAATGTTGTCTTAGTACCTACCTAAATACGTAACTAATCAGAAATTGCTGGAAGATTCTTAACTAATTAAAGCTAAAATCTAACAATTTGGAAGAAACCCGAAATTTAGAACAAAAAAACAAACTTAGTTTCTAAATGCTAAACAAATTCTTGGAAACAACTTTTAGAATTTTGATCAAATTAGAATACTTGAAAAACATATTTTTGAAGATATATTTATATATTACAAAATGAAATTGCGTCAATGTTGTCTTGGTACCTAACTAAATACGTAACTAAAACACTTGAAAAACAGATTTTTGAAGATATATTTATATATTACAAAATAAAATTACGTCAATGTTGTCTTGGTACCTAACTAAATACGTAACTAAACAAATTCTTGGAAACAACTTTCAGAATTTTGATCAAATTAGAATCCTCGAAAAAAGGTTTTTGAAGATATATTTCTTGGAAATTCTAGAAAAACCCAGAAGAGAAATTGCTAGAAAATTCTTAATAAATTGAGGAAGAATCTGGAAAAATCAAGACACTCTAATGAAACGTTTCACAATTTGGAAAAAATTCTAATAAATCTGAAAAATCGAGAAACCCAAAAATAAATTACTGAAAAATTTAAAATCTAAGAAAATTCTTACAAATTTTATTTCCTTTATTCTTTTATTTCTTACATTTTTGAGAAACTCTCTAAAAGTGAAGAAAGGAATATAACTGTTTTTAATTAAGAGAAACTCTCTAAATCCTGAAAAAAAATGTAGAAACCTTAAAGAAAAACAAAAAGAAGTTTTAAGATTAAGAAATGCCGATGAATATAAATTGCTGGAAAAAATAACAAAACTAGAAGAAACAACTTCTCGTAATTTAGAACAGATTTTGCTAGAAATTTGTAGAATTTTGAAATGGAAATTTGGCCGGAGTATTCTTAAAAAAATCTAATTATTTAAAAGAGATGGTTGGTAAGATATTTAAACAATTGAAATGTTTATGTTATTTAGTCAAAAATATTAAAATTCTGGAAAATTTTTGAAAGCTAGATCAGAAATTGAATAAAATCGAATAAAAGAGAAAATTTAGAATAAAATTTGCTCCTAAATGCTAAACAAATTCTTGGAAACCAACTTTGATAAAATTAGAATCCTTGAAAAAAGGTTACAATTTGGAAGATATTTTTCTGAAAAATTCTTGAAACCCAGAAGAGAAATAGCTAGAAGAACTCTTCAAAGAAATTTTTCACAATTTGTAGAAAAATAAATATTACTTCAAATTTTAAATAAATTGTATTAAATTGGAAGTGAAGATAAATTCGAAATAGAATTACTGAAAAATATAAACTTACAAAATTTAGAAGAGAAATTGCTAATAAAAGTCTGACAAATTAATGATAAAAAATTATTACAACTTTTCTTCTTCTGTTCTTTCTTTTCATAAATTTCAGGAAAACTCTTTAAATCGGGAAAAAAATTGTAGAAATGTAAAATAAAAAGCGAAAGAGAAGGTAAATATAAATAGCTGAAAAAATAAGATAACTTGAAGAAACTTCTTGTAATTTGGAAAAAAATTTGATAGAAATTTTGAAATTTGAAAATCCTAGAAAAATTCTAATATTTTCAAAGAGAATACAATAATGTACTGAAAAACTTTAAGAACATAAAAGAAATATTGGAAAAGAAATGGCAAAAAATTACTAATAAATTGAAGAGAAATTGTTTGAAACAAAAAATAATAAGAAATTTTGGTAGAAGTTGCTAGAAATTTTGAAATGATAATTTTGCTGGAAAACTCTAAAAATCTTAGAGGAAATTCAAAGAGATAGTCGGTGAAGTATTTAAGCAGTTGTAATGTTTATATAGTACTCCACAATTGTTGTTATAGCATCGAAATGCAATTATCGGGCAGATGAGATGAAGCCACAGTGTGGTGAAACAATTGTAGAAGTGTATCTACAAATAAAGCAAAACACACAACAGTCGTGTTTTTATTTAATAATTGCATAATGGAGTTTCGCCAAGTATCAGCCTCATCAATCCAATATTTAACATGGAAATGTTAGCTGAGGTTATAATTTCCTTGGGATTGGTGGTTTTCAGTCTATTTTCGTAGCCAACTGCGATCTCCTCAATTGCGAGAGAGTCAAGTTGATATTTTCCTTTTTGCGTACGCTGACTCGGCGATATGTTTTTCCGATGTACTGCGTGTGGCAATTTCGTATACCTCTCGGTTCTCTAATGGTTTGCGGTCCTTTATTGGTCGTAAAATATACGATGTACTGTGATTTAATTGCTGTATGTGTAGATTAGGTCGTACATTCTTCATCTTGCTGAGACCATACCCTACAATCAAGTCTAAACAAACATTTAATATTTTTAAGTTTTCAAACTTTTCTTTCGATGCAGCAGTGATTTTGCTTTTCTCTTGAATCTCTAATGGAACAGAATTTTTGTATGTGGGAAGTCAAAAATGAAACCTAAGGTAGTGATTAGCTAATATTTACAGAAACTGCAGGCAACCCCGTCTCAGTTAGTTATATAGTAATATGTTATATAGTAATATGTTCCTATTGCCAATGTTGATTAATCGATAACTCTAATCACTCAATTCAATGAATTTTACTTAGACTGAAATATATACTATCTCAAGTCAGCATATTTAACCATTACTCCTACCCGAATTTTCTATTTTCCATCGGCAACATTTCGCATTCCCGTCGGCATTCTTATTCATCTACCTAATAAAGAACATGCACGCCCGACAGATAAAAATAAATTACCCCATATAAATCAATTGGGATCGCATTTAAAGGAATCAAGTCTCTATAGAGTTTTATTGAATTTACCAATAGTGCAGGCGCGGGGTGGCTGCCTTAAAAGCGGCAATTTATACCTAGGAAGTGTGAATGCGATTACAAGTGTACAAAAGGGGGAAGAGGGCCGAGGCTGAGGAACGAGCGTTGGGGTGTCGATTTTAAAATTTAAATATGTTAGACATTGCGAGGTGGCATTCAGATTTTTCTAAACAATGAAAAAAATCGGCACATAATAAAAATATCACTAATATTATATGAATGATTTTTCGTCTTTTGATCTTATAATAAATAATTTATTCAGGTAAATTAGGTAACCGTACTAAGTTAAGTCAGGGGGTATGTATTTTCCTCAGTTTTTTTATTAAGTAATATCGTGGTGTGAAATGCATTCTAGACAAATTTGTTTTCTATTAAAATGAAACCATGATAATGGATTTCTACGACGTTTTATTAATGAACGCGCTAATCCACAAAGTCTGCCAACTAATTACGAACTGCATAAAGTCTAAATTAACCTGTAACAGGGAAACATGTCTGGGGGGTGCGCGCGAGTTCGGGGATTAATTGAAAAACCGACGGAGCGAAAATCGCAATCATTATTATGGGTGTTTAGAGGGGGAGGGGGGACGCACCCATCGCTCAACCCTTATTTATTGGGTGATTTATGCCGGCAGCGGGGTGTTTATCGCCAGCGGTTCGCGGATGCCAATTAAAATCGGAAGGATGATAAAAATATTAACAAACATATTTTCAACAATTCAGTCATAATACATAAATAGATTTTTTAAATAATACTTTATAATTGTTGAAAAATACCAATAAATATTGAACAGATTTAATATAAATATATTAAGTGAGTTTCTTCTATACAAAAAAAAATCTATTATAAAAATATCGTAGACATAATAAATCGACATTTATTAAAGTGAGCGGGTTTGTCATTTCAGCAGCCTCCAATCCGCGGGTTTATTTCCTGTAGAAGGTTCTTAAGGAGATTGTGTGGAGTAATTTAAAAAAGCAAACAGCCAAATGGAAACGGTGGGGGATGGGCGAAGATTTACACTAATCCGAGCGCGTGTATATTTCTAAAGACATTTATTCGTGCATATTTCAGGGATTTATTCATTTCCAGGTGCTTTATCGGACGGAACGCTGAATCCCGGCTTCCCATCCCAGAAGTACATTATCCACCCAGATACCTCTCCAGAGCGTTTTATTTTCAACGGGTATTTTCACCCAATGCGCTACATCCCTCAAGAAATTAACGCTTTCTTAATAATAAAAAAAAATAAAAAAAACTTCCTCCATATAAAAATTATTATACCAAAATAATAGGGTACTATTAAAAATTGAAAAAATAATGAAGGGAAACTTTCATGTAAGGTTTTATTATTAATACAAATAGCCTAAAAGTTTTCCTTCAATTTTAAGAAGAAGAATATTCAAATTAAATCAAAACAGAATAAAATACTACCCCAATGAAATCGTCACACAAAATGCAAATATGATACAAAGAAGTGATTTAATTAAATAAATTTAGAATACAAAAATTGACGGTCAAGTTGTATAATAACTATTTGAAATGATATCCAAAAATGATACATGAGATTTGAAGGTGGAATGAATTCTCATTTGATATTTAAATCAAGTTTAAAGCGATTTAAAGTAAATTAAATGCAATTTAGTTCATTCTTTATATCTATTATGTTATTAAACTTTATTAATGATAAGATAATGTAAACTAAATTTGTCATTAATAATTTCAGGATGTTTTATATGTCTTAATAATAATATATGATTAATGCATCAAGTTCATCCGTTAATGTTTAATATTGATGAAGTAAATATAATTATTCTGTGTCATCAGTCAATCAAAGCAAAATACACAGATATTATTGGATATCATTAATTATTAATATTACATTTACCATTGCATATACATCAAACTGTGTTAATCAAAATATGTTAGGTAACAATCAATGAGAATATTATTATTATATATTTAGTCAAAATTTATTTAGTTTTTTGTACGTGAGTGTTTTGACTTCAACACTCCAAATCATTTGGCCGTCTCAAAAAATTTGCTTCATATTTATTTTTTTTTTAATTTATATAAGATTATAGAATTTATTTAGTTGTAACATAAAAATATTGTTCTGCCGCTATAAAATAACATTAATTAAGTCCCAATGGTTAATAGTACCAGCCACCCATACAATTTTTTGTTCCGGAAGGGAAACACCTCACTTAACATTATGAAATTACGAGAGTAACGACTTGTAAATTACTTTAATTTACAAATAATGTTATTCCTAATAAAATGACCCAATAAAATTTAATAATTGTGTTTTACGAAGTTACGTTCAAATAATTTTATGTGATAATGCAGATTTTTAAATTAGTTTTGGTGGATGCGCCGGGAGAGAGTTGGGACTTTATCACGGTCCGGCGTTAAAAAAAAGTTTCCGGCAATAAATATAACTTTATTTCGGGCATAAAGCATCCCCCGGCAGTTATTTATGTTTATTTTGTCTTTTTTTACAGCCCGTGCCGGTACTATCTGGACAGATCCGGGTCAAGGTATCAACATAAAAATGATACAATGGAGTTATCTGGGGAGACAACAAAAATTCGCACGCATTAGTTTGATGTATTCCCTTATTTTTTATGTACGAGCGCAGGTATGAAAAATTACATGTTCTACATGGAACGTAAACATTACCCAAATGGAATTAAGCGGTTGGTTTTAGTGAATTGAGCCATTCAATTTTGCACAAAGAGAGGTGATTCCACGCCCAAATCGATTCCTAACTGGTTTAGACCGTAGTGATTCGAGCATTAGTTCCGCAATTGTCAACCGGAAAGCAGGCTGTTGTCCAATTTACCCGAGTAAGAAGTTGTGTTGGGAAAACGACCGCGCAGGTGCTCGCAGGTAAATTAGGGCCCGAGCAGAATACCCCATTTTATTCGATATCCTTATCCTCGGAAGTAGGTTACCTCCACGACGACATTATAAACCGTGTGTGTGCGAGTTTGTATGAAAGACCTGCTTTTCTCTTCATCTTCTTTTTTTTTCTCTGAGTGCAGCGGCGATATCCCGGGACTTCATCCCTCTGTAGGTGTTATTCCAGCACCGTCCCGAATTTATCCTTTATCGCCTACGGCGCACCAAAATCGATACTGTAAGCACCAATTGGCTCCAATCGGCTCAGAAGGGCCCGCAGTAAATAACTGAGACTAACTCCGATCGTCCTATTCAAGGAGATTTATTCCGACGCGTTTGGCTTTTTTTTAATCAAGGCCCATAGTGAAATGGACCCCGCACAACGAGATGTATCATTTACGCGGAACACTCTATGGGGAGAAAATTGAGACAACCACTCACATATTAGAAGGGGTGGTGATGAAAAAAGTTTTACCGTTAGGTTAAATAGCTAAGTGCACATCTAGAAGTGCAAACTGTAATTTGCTGTTATTTTAAATTGGAAAGCATACATAATAAATTATTATTAAATAATTATACACATCACACAAATTAATCAATTATAGTAGTAATAAAGCTGTAATTACAGTAAATTAATAGATGTTTAAATGGCACGTCTGAAGAAGACAATTTTACACAAAGACAAAGAAAAACCTTATCGCTAATGGCTATTCTTACTTTTGTCAGTTCCATTGTGTTTCTTTTTTTTTAAATTTCTGAATACAGGCGAATTTTCGTAACTCGTACTTTCGTTTCGATTGTTACATTTTAATGTTTTTCTTCGGAATTTGTGGCCGTTCCGGCGAACAAAGCCTCTTACAATGTTGGCAATAATTGAATTGAATGTTCCTTCACGGCGACACAAAATGCGACGTCGACGACTAATGAGCGTTACCCGAATCAACATTTTATTATTATATTAAGTAATCACAAATGTATACTATAAATTTTATTACATTTAAATTGATTTAACGTATTTTATTCAATATCATTTATAAATAATAAAAATACAAGGGTGCATAATGCGAACCTTGAGGTACCCCCCTTGTTATGACTTGTATATGAGTTAAGGTGATTTAATTGCATTGTAATAAATTCATAGTGTATACAAAGGCAATTTATAAGTAATTAGGAGATCATTAATTCAAGCAGCTAAAACGATTTCCACCTTATAATATTATTCAAGCGGCGGCAAAGACGACCGTTACTCACAATGACGTGCAGGGAAAAAGGAATAAATTAGTGCATTTGCAAAGTTTGTTTCCACGGAGCCAAGGCAAGTGTATGCAGATTAGAAGTTATGCAAATGCAGGTCTGCGGGAGTAGGGGTCGATAAGACCCAAGCTGTTATGATAGATCGCGCCCAGGGACCCAACCTATACGTGTTATCCAGACTTGTTAGGCCACTCGTATCACCTTGGTACAGCTTTAATAACTCCCAGACGTAGATAAGTATACGTAATGGCATAAACATGCGGTTTAATTGATTAATTTCTGTTGCAAAATCAAACATTTCGTGAAGTTTTATCTCGCCCATCTATGATATTTTTTTTTTTAAAGAAAAACCATAGCCGACGGGTAATTATTTTAATTCCGCTTTAATGGGGGTGAATAAATATCAAAGGCATGATTTTAATTGGCGCGCTAGTGGACATTATGGCCGACAGAAATAACTGTTTTTAATTAATGAAAGTTCATGAATGCAATTGACGAAAGAAATATGCTCGCAACATACGAACATGTTTGTGTTAATGTGCTCATGGAACAGTGGCGTCACCTGCAATTGACTGATATAGCGTACACATGTTGTCAAGCCACTGTGAAACACAATTGTGCGAATGCCGTTATTGTCGCTCCGTCATTGTGCAATGGCGGCTGGTGCAGTTTTGTCGTAGTTGCCGTTGTTGTTGTTGTTGTTGCGGGCCCCACAACCGTAATGGGCACTTTTCGATTTCCACCAATCCACACCATTAGGCAGTATTTAATGTGGAAGATAAATTCCATAAAACCCGCGGCAATTTCCATACATTCTGCCGATATCGTCTGCGACAAATGTCCGCCCATAAATCGTCTCCGGAGTCGAGTGGAACGAGAACGAAATTCAACATTTACATCACCGGCTCCGACTTATCTGATAACATATATTAAGTCTTCTGTCATATTTGCATGAGCGAATGGGGACCATTAAACATATTTTACTATCGGGACTTATTGGACCGGAATCTACGGACTTTTCATCTTTGATAGTTCGAGAACTATCGCAAATTAGATAAGGATAGAACTGATTGATTTATAAACTAGGATTATTTTATATACCTCCTGTACAAATTGAACATGTTAATGAGAAAAATACATTTCTCCGAGCATTACATTACATTATTATCTTACAAATATGAACTAACAGCTACCAGTTAAAACAACTACTCCTTAGGCAATAAACTACAAAACTATTACTAGCTATCACAAGATTTAAATCACATTAAGTACAAAGTATTTTTTTGTGCTGTTATCGTTTGGAACCTTTTTAAAAGAAGTTATTATGTAATGGAAATCTCCAGACACGTGTTTCGCTCTATCATAGCTCATTAGAGAAGCTCTGCGATTATTAGTTAAACACCAAAGTAAAACTCCATTTCCCTGTCTTCAACTACACCATGCTGAAAGGATACAAAATAGATCGAAACCGTTTCTGGGGCTTTTTAACAGGAAAACAGTAATTCAATGTTCTAAATTTAAATTAATTATAAAATCAATTTCCATTTTGTTATTATTTTTGTTTTAATCACATCATAATAATTTCAATTAAATCTAACACGTTAGCATTCCGTCCTTGACAAATTTCTGACGTGTTTACCTGCATCAATTTTTATTGGAAATTCAAGAAGTAAAATAAAATGGTTGCCAGAGTAAAATAAATAAAAAAATATGGCAAAAGAAAAATAACGAGACTGTAAAGTACATTCTTATTATTCAGTAAGCCCGGTTTTCCCGGTCAACTGTAAAATTGCTTGTATGAAGCCAATATCCAGAACGAATGGGCACCTGTAGGCCACAGAGATTTACGAGCGCGATGTAAAATTGTGAATACGGTTAATAAACACCTAACTTTTTATAATATATATATTAGGTGTAGCTTATAAAACCGTACAAGCTATGAAACATTATCAAGAGGCGAAAGACTTTCAAATGAGCTTATTTTTCAAGTAGATTTATGTCTTGTTACTTCTGTTTTTTTCCTATAAATCTTATTATATAATGATGGCCATAATAACTGTCAATCAATTTTAGCCGGATTAAACATGGTGTTCAATTATTGTAAGTGGTGTAATAATCCAGTCAAAGAACTTTCCTTATTATGCATGATAATTAGGCATCAGTTTTTATATCAATTGAACTTTGTAAGAATAGAAAGGCAGATTTTCAGTGAGAAAACGAAATTTCAATTTTCGTCCAGGACGCCAAACGCACTTCTTTGATGTTAACATTAAAATGGCTTGCTTTTGGATGACCTATGGTTTAACATCGCCCAATAAAGCGAATTTTTTAATTATTTTCTTTACAGTTGATCGAGTTTGAACGTCATTCCGATACGAAATTATCAATCGATGTCCAGCAGACTAAAATATTAATAGTTTTGAAATAATCTTCAACGACGAAAACACGTTTTTTTATTGCCTAACGTTCCTGTTACTAAGCCCAAATAATCACCTAACAAATAAACAAATAATGGTAAAGTATTGTGGATACACAGTAGAAGCAAATAACATCAAAAGGATAAGAGTTACTACTTGTTATGTCCTTTATTCCACCCTCCAATTATTAAAACATTCCCGAGGATATCCATAAAAAAATTTAATTCTAAAAAGATTTATCATATAAATATTATCTTTTCGCCGCACACTTATTTACTAAACCTGAATTTATCGTGTAATTATTAGAGGATGGAATAGTGGCTACCCATCCACCCTATTTATACATTTTTATTTAATCACATTCACTGAATTATTTCAAAGAAAACCGTCATATCAGACTTGATGTTTAAAAATATAATATTATTATTTTAGCCCAAATCCTAATGTAATTGTAGGGTGGGTGGGTTCCACTATCACACCCTCCAATTATTATAATAGAAACAAGAGAGTTTCCAGAAAGAGTTGAGTCAAAAGAACGTTTATATGATCTTTTGACGATGTATAAATTCTTTTAGATTAAAAAATAGAAACTACACAAAACGAGAAAGTTTATGCAGTAATTAAAGTATTAATCATTGGGAGTATTTACAACATCTAACTAAAACCCTCGCTTATGTTTTACTGATTTGAGGGTGGAATAGGTGCCACCCACCCACCCTACATATACATGTTAACTGCAATCCTGAGAGTATTGTGATTTTCTGAAATTAACTGGAAAATTACTGTTAATATTTTTAGGAAACGAAAAGTAGAATTCTGGGTTAAATTTTAATATATATAGAGGATGGGTGGGTGGCCTCTATCCCACCCTCCAATTATTAAAACATTCGCGAGGATTTCGATAAAATATATTTAATTCTAAAAAGATTTATCACATGAATATTCTCTTTTCGCAACACACTTATTAACAAAACCTCAATTTATAACGTGTTGGATGCTTGAAACCATAACTTTGTGATACATCTTGAATCAGGAACATTATCAAATGATTAATAAAACTTACTTTGTTAATATCACACACGGAATTTATTTTAATCAATTTATAATGTAATGATTAGAGGGTTGAACAGTAGCTCCCATTCAGCCTACATTTACAATTTTATTTCAATCACATTCTTGAATTATTTCAAAGAAAACCGTCATACTTGTTGTTTAAAAATATAATATTAATATTTTAGCCTAAATCTTTATGTATATGTAGGATGAGTGGGTATCCACTATCACACACTCCAATTGTTATAATAGAAACAAGGGAGCTTGAAGAATGAGTTCAGTCGAAATATCGTTTATATGATTTTTAAACAATGTATAACTTTTTTATATTAAAAAAAAATAGAAATTACACAAAAAGGGAAAGGTTTTACAGTAATTAAAGTGTAGATCATGGGGAGTATTTTGTTAATTGAATGGTGGGATAGGTGCCACCCACCCACCCTACATATACAATTAAATTTTAATCTTGACTGCAGGGTAGTTTCCTGAAATTAACTAGAAAATTACTATCAATTTGTTAAAGAAACTAAAAGTAGAATTGTGATTTCTGTTTTAACATATATGTAGGGTGGGTGGGTGCCCACTATTTAACTTTAATTACTAATCGCCTTCCAGTTTGCAATAACTTTAATTACACATTTTGAATAAAAGAAAATTGACAAAGCAAAATTTTTGATTGTGTAAGTTAATAAAAATGTATACATGGCTCGTGGAGAGGCTTTAAATCAAGCTTAAATAATATTAGCTATAGAAGGTCATTTATATTTAAACTTAAATTTGGATTATGCTTTATCTTTTTACATACAAAGTTTTACTGTTTTTTTTGCAGCAAAATCATCGACGATTAGTATTTAAAGTTATCATGTATATGTAGGGTGGGTGGGTGGCCTCTATCCCACCCTCCACTCAGTAAAACATAAGCGAGGGTTTTAATTAAAAGTTGTAAAATATAAGTAACTAAAAATTATGGCAATTTTTAGATTTTTATTCATAAAAAAATTTCAAATAATGTTTGATGATGTTTTACTGATTAAAGGGTGGGATAGGGGACACCCACCCACCCTACATATATATGATAACTTTAATTACTAATCGTTGATGATTTTGCTGCTTAAAACATTCTAAACCTTTATGTGATAAAAAATTAAACAAAATCAGAAATTTGAGTGAGTAAATTAGTAAAAATTTGATACATGATGGGTGAGTAGACTTTAAGTCTTAATCAGATAAGATTTACTATAGAAAGTCATTTATATTTAAACTTAAATTTTGATTTTGTTTTATTTTTTATTACATAAAGAGTTTGACTATTTTCAGCAGCGAAATCATCAACAATTAGCAATTAAAGTTATTATGTATATGTAGGGTGGGTGGGTGGTCTCTATCCCTCCCTCCAATCAGTAAAACATAAGCGAGGGTTTTAATTAAAAGTTTTAAAATATAAATAAATAGAGAATAATTGCAATTTTTAGATTTTTATTCATAAAAAATGTTCAAATAATTTTTAATGATGTTTTACTGATTGGAGCGTGGGATAGAGGCCACCCACCCACCCTACATATACATTTAAATTGCAATTACTGATTGTCTCGCGGTTTCGAGTATAATTAATTGCAAAACCTTTTGATTAAAAAAGAAATTTAAATGGCAATCTTTTGAGTGAGTAAATTAGTAAAAATTTGATACATGATGGGTGGCCAGACTTAAATCTAAATTAGATAATATTGGCTATGGAAAGTCATTTATATTTAAAGTAAAATTTTGATTTTGTTTTATTTTTTATCACATAAAGGGTTTAACTGTTTTTAGCAGCAACATCATCAACAATTAGCATTTAAAGTTACCATGTATATATAGGGTGGGTGGGTGGCCTCTATCCCACCCTCCAATCAGTAAAACATAAGCGAGGCTTTTTAAATCAAACCTGTAAAACGTAAATAAACATAATATTATTGCAAAATTTAATAGATTATGTTAAACAAATTTTTCCAATTATTTTCGATGATGTTTTACTGATTAGAGGGTGAAAAGGCTTTAAGTCAAGCTTAACCCTCTGTTTTAAATCCCAAAAATTTGAGAGAACGAAAAATCAGAAATTATAAACCTATATATGCACATGAAACAAAAAAATTCACTTTAAATAATTTTGTTGCAGTATATTCCCTCTCAGGTAACAACGGCCTATAATGTTTGCACTTTTCTATATACTTTTCTATATAAAAACTTGAGCCTGGAATTCCAGAAAACAGATTACACTTGGCGTTAAACATAAATGTACCTCATTAAATTTTCGGAACTCCTTTACATTCTGGCTTTTTGCAGCGTACTCTCTTATCCGAAAAAAAATGGCTTGAAGAGTCGCACAGTGACAGGTTTTTTTAAGCCTTTGAACGATATAATCTGCTTGTCAATACATACGTAAATATCCGAATGCGATTAAAAATTATCACCAGTTTATCTAGAATGGGTCTTATTTTTTGTAACTACCGGTCATCTCTGCATTGTTTGTGGCATTAGCCTGTAAATATCTACTAAAATATATTTTTGATTTTATTAGTTTCCATCGCGTACAACTCATCGTATCAGCAACAATAGACACTCTTGTCTATGAATTCCAACACATTTTAGCTCTGGATAATCTGTAAATGGACATACAAAAAAAGCAGCCAAAGAATTCTGCGAACTGAGAAGAAGAAATCACTGTCCTAATTATAAACTTGTATATATATATATATATACAGGGTGTCCCGTTAATGCAGGGAAATGGCTGGACCATAGATTCCTGAGGTCAAAATATAACGATTTAACGCAACTTATCTATATCCCAAAATTTACGGTTAAGCCGGAATTTGGCTTCAAAGTTTCAAAAATTTTTATTTCTTTTGTTTATAACAATTGAACGCTTTATTTGATTTGAATGAAATTTATTTTTAATAACTACCATAATATAATACATCATTTCAGTTATTATGACCATTATTAGTTAACAAGAAGTATAAGAAACAGTAGTACCACCACTTAAAAACTAAAATATTTTTTTATTGGTAGATCTAATAAAAACTAAAAAAATACTACTTGAAAGACCATTTAATTTAAAAACTTTTTCATCTCTTAATAATATTTGATATCTTTTACGGTTTTCACACAAAAAGTAAAATATATATTTTTTATCCAGTAAAAACAAAATCAAGTTTTTCATCGAATCGAAAATAAATGTTTTTCGTGGCCGTCTTTGTTTAAAAAATGTAAATTATGTATAATAATAATTATTTAGTGCCTTTTGACAATTAATTTTTAACTTTATTATAGTTCATAAATATTCGTATTTGGAACAAACAGGTATCTTGTTTG